>CM053028.1:56864010-56885597 GCA_028564925.1 Lithobates sylvaticus
GTAGTGGCGGCAGCTTCCCCTCTACCTCCGACCACAACTGGTTCCCTGTCCGGCTGAACCTTCGCAACTCCAATCCTGCAGTCCCAACCAAATTCTGCTTTTCCTGCTCCTGGATAGGCCTCAGGCAGGCTAGCAGCCAGGCGTCCCTGGGATAGGCCTTAGGCTTACGGCCTAGCAACCCAGGGCGACATAACACATGTGCACCCAGACAGCCGTCCAGGGGGTGCACAACCCAGATTACCTGACTCAACCCAAATAAATAGGCTCTCCCAGCAGGCCAAGGGACTGAAGAAACCCCCACCAATTAGCTGAGACACCCCATCCATTCATGATCTGACCTTGCAAAGCCCCTGTCATTTTAATGTCACCAGCCACAGCGCCACCTAGTGACAGAAGAGAAAAGGTGCAGCAATTCCAGAATTTAGGGAGGGATCAGTGGATCTTCTATCAATTAACCAGGATAATTACCACCTGGTGAACTACATTTCTTAGCAACCCTGCCTCAACACCAGGGTGCTACACAGGTGAAAGGAAATATCACCAATGGTGACACAGACAAAATCGGTAGCAGAATGAGAAAGGGTTTGAACTCCTGACAGTGACCCTGATTTTCTGAAGGAGTAGAGCACAGCAAACCAAATTTTTACTTATTTTGTTGAATAAGGTAAACAAAGGGCTCTTTTACACGGGCAGCCCGCCCAGCGGACTCTGCTTTGCTCAGCAGGGGATCGATCGGACATCGGCGGATGTCAGCAGACATGTCACCACTGACATCCGCTGCTCCATAGAGGTCATTATAGCGTCTGATCAGGTCCGCCTGAAAAACTGACAGGCGGACCTGTTCGGAAAGCCTGTGTGAAAGGGGTCAAAGTGAAAATTTGAGAATACCCAATCATGTGTAAAGAAAATTTAAATGGATTTTTACGTGTACATGATTGTATGATTGAAGTCAGCACAACCTCACCTCATTAAAGTGGTATTAAACCCAATACCGAAACTGTAATATATTCCAGCTTACTAAATATTGAATGTGGTGGCTGCATTAGTTACATTTTTTTAGAGCCCCCCCCCCCCCCCCCCTCTTTCACCTGGTGATCTGGCCAGTAACACACCATCTATATTAGTGTGCCTCCATCCTGGATAAGGGATGCAAGTGGGGTTGATTTACTAAAACTGGAGTGCAAAATCTGGTGCGGCTCTGCATAGGAACTAATCAGCTTCCAGGTCGAAACTTTATTGAACAAGCTGAAGTTAGAATCTGATTGGCTACCATGAACAGCTGCACCAGACTTTGCACTCCAGTTTTAGTAAATCAACCCCAGGGGGCAAATTTGGACAGCAGCATTGTCAGTCTGGGAAAAGGGGAATATTAAATGTACTAGCAGATGTAGCAAATTGAAGCCAAACTCCAGCTAATACTTTTTAAGCAGTTACAGCAAAGTTTTTCTTTTTCTTTTTGGGATAAAGGTTTTACATAAATAAACAAAAGCTGACCATTGTAAGCAAGCACCCTTGCCAGTGTTAGGCCCCTTTCACACTGACGGCCCGTTCAGGTCCACCTGTCAGTTTTGACGGCGGACCTGAACGGGCGCTCCATGCTGGTCTATGGAGTGACAGATGTCAGCGGAGACATGTCTGCTGATATCCGACCCGGCCGATCCGCCAAAAGCAGACTGATGGCCCTATGTTCAGATCCGTCGCTGGCGGATCGCGTGAGATCTGATGAAAATGGACACGCTGTACGTTTTCATCCGATCTCTCCATAGAGACCAGCGGTGCTGGACAAGCCCCTCCCCCACTCAGTGAGCAGAGAGGGACATGTCATCCGCCGGCTCAGCGGAGATCAACGGAGAGATCTCCCACTGAGCCGGCGGACTCCGTGGAAGCGGAGTCTGCCTTGTGTGAAAGGGGACTTAAATGATTTATCCCATCCCTGTAACTGCAAGAGAGCTTGCCTAAAAACAAATGCAACTATCACATCCATGAATTGGTTAACTCCAATATAATATTTGCTTTTGAGTTAAATATTGCTTCAACTAAGCTAAGTGAATTGAACGTTCTTCTCTCCGAAAAAGGGAACTCTAAAGTGATTGTAAAGACTCGTTTTTTTTCTCCTATAAAAATAACAAACATATTATACTTACCTGCTCTGTTGCAGTGGATTTGCACAGAGAAGCCCAGATCGTCCTCTTCTTGGGTCCCTCTTCGCTGCTCCTGGCCCCTCCCTCCTGTTCAGTGCCCCCACCTTGAGCAGCTTGCTATGGGGGCACCCAAACTGAGTCACAGCTCCCTGTGTCCATTCAGACATGGAGCCCGACCCTGCCCCCTCTCTTTCCTAATTGGCTAGTTGACTTTGACAGCAACGGGAGCCAATAGCACCGCTGCTGTGTTTTAGCCAATCAGGAAGGAGAATATCAGATGGTTGAGACACTCGTGGACATCACTGAACAGAGAGGGACCTCAGGTAAGTATTAGGGGGGCCGCTGCACACAGAAGGCTTTTTATCTTAATGCATACAATGCATTAAGATAAAAAAATCTTCTGACTTTACAGCCCCTTTAACTTAGCTTAGTGAAGTTGTGCTAACTTCAATGACTTAATAATTTTCAAGCAAAACTCCTGTTTTTTGTGGGGTTTTTTTTGCTTGCATATTTTTGGATATTCTTTGCAAAGTAGACTTTTGCTTTGTTTCACCAGATGCATTAGCCCGACTCCAGGTTTAATTTGTAGTCAGAGTCTTCTCTTGGAAATGCGATACCCTAACTATCAAGGCATGAAGTGTGCCTTGGCCTCAGAGGCGTATCTAGTGAAAATGGCGCCTATGGCAAGAACTGAAACTGCGCCCCTGTCAAAACACTTGAAACCCATCTTTCAGATAACCATAACAAAAAAAAAACAGACAGAGAGGACACTGGGGACAGACAGAGAGGGACGCAGTGCGACAAGGACAGAGGATTTTTGACACCCTAGGTGAAACCTCATTTTGTCTCACCCCCCCTGGCTCCACCCCGACTCCACCCATAAATGCGGCCTCACCAGCACCCAAAAATGCAGTAACATCAGCACCCATAAATGCAATAACATCAGCACCCACAAATGCGGTAACATCAGCACCCATAAATGCGGTAACATCAGCCCCCATAAATACGGTAACATCAGCACCCATAAATACGGTAACATCAGCACCCATAAATACGGTAACATCAGCACCCATAAATCCGGTAACATCAGCACCCATAAATGCGGTAACATCAGCACCCATAAATCCGGTAACATCAGCACCCATAAATCCGGTAACATCAGCACCCATAAATGCGGTAACATCAGCACCCATACATGCAATAACATCAGCACCCAAAAATGCTGCGCCAGCGTCTCTGACACTGTACAGCTGGGTTCCCTAGGTTGCCTAGTGGTAGCGTCGGCCCTATCTGCTTGGCACACAAGCAGAATTGCACATGATGACTTTAAGACCCCTTTCACATTGGAGGCGTTTTTCAGGTGCTACAGCGCTAAAAAGAGCGCCAGCATAGCGCCTGAAAAAAGCCTCAGCTGCAAACCCAGTGAGAAAGCCCAAGTGCTGGCAGGGCGTCACAAAAAGTCCTGCCAGCAGCTACTTTGCAGCGGTGGAGGAGCGCTGAATACACCGCTCCTCCACCGCTCCTGCCCATTAAAAACAATGGGGGCGCTTTGCCATACCACCGGCAAAGCGCCGATGCAGCGGCATTTTGTGGGTGGATTTAACCCCTTTTTGGCGAATAGCGTTGATAAAATAACGGTAAAGCGGCGCTAAAAATAGTGCCGCTTTACCGCTGATGCGGCTCAGTGTTAAAGAGGTCTAAGTCATCATCATGTGGGATTGTGTGTGTGCCAGACCCAAGCAGAAGCAAGTAGCCAATCAAAGATAGTGCTCAATATGGATTAAATAAATATGCAATAGATATTATAAATAAAGTGTAATAAAAGTGATTTGTGCAACAGCAGGTACTACTTGCACAAATAACTTTATTACACTTTATGATATCTATAGCTAAGCATATTTATTTAATCCAAATTGAGCACTAGTTTTGCTTACTTGCTTTGCATTTAGCGCTGGTTACTGGTACACATGATGTGCACATGATGATGATCAAGACTGTGCTTCTGTACTAGTACCTGCTGCTGCTTGGGGGGGGTCCAATTGTTTTTCTTCCCTCTGGTGTCTCGCTGTTCTCCTGGTCTTCAGCCTCCATGTTCTTCAGAGTCCTCCCCGACCAGGTCACAGCACCGTCAGCACGTCACACAGACCCGGGATACCCCCGAGAAGAAGAACTGAAGCCGCTGCGCAGAGGAGGGTAGGCGGAGCCTAAGGCTCCGCCTCCCCTAGTTACTCTATGGCTACCTAGGTGACCCGGGCGCTCACTCTGGCCAGAACCAACTCATCGGCCGTCATGGGGGGCGCCCGGGCGCCTGTCGCTTCCCTCCTCACTCCCTAATGTCGTGTGCTGTGCCGGCGCCGCGCTCCAGCAGGCCAGTCGTGGCGCCGGGGAGTAGATTAGTGTGGGAGGCGGCCGCAAAGAGGAAGGGTGGGAGTCAGACTATTTTGTGTGCGGGCTGGCTTTTTTGTCGCCCCCCCCCCCATGGCGCCCATGGCTCTTGCCATGGCTGCCATACCCTAGGTACGCCACTGCTTGGCCTAGCTGTTCAGTATGCCTGAAAAGATGAAAAGAGGGCATACCCTGAAGGTATGAATAAGACAAATATATGATGTGTTTGAGTATGTATGAAGGTTTGGGGGCAACGGGTCGGTGGGAACCCTGACCGCAAGGCCAACACTGAATCAGTCAGGGGAGGAGGGATATATACCCCTCAGACTCCTCCCACAAATGCCTTCTAATGCCGCGTACACACGATCAGAAATCCCCCCCGATAAAGACTGATGTGAATGAACGTTTGGTCGGAAAATGCAACCTTGTGTATGACAAGGACTTTTGCTGGCGGAATTTCAGCCAGCAAAAGATTGAGAGCATGTTCTCAATTTTTCAGACGGAAAACGTTTCTGATCGTCTGTGGCAATTCCGACGCATGCTCGGAAACAATTTGACGCATGCTCAGAAGCATTGAACTTCATTTTCACGGCTCGTCATAGTGTTGTGCGTCACTGCGTTCTTGACGGTCAGAATTTGGTGTGACCGTGTGTAGGCAACGCAAGCTTGAGCGGAATTCCGTCGGAAAAACCATCCAAGGCTTTTCCGACGTGAATTACGATCGTGTACGCGGCATAACTTATCTTTATATAGTTTGTTTGGACCAAACTATTTCAAACAAATAATTTCCTTTACCAATACATGGGCCTGCTGTCAGCGCTGTATAAATTGTAGGTAGCATCATCTACTGTACATACAGTATACAGAGCTGTGTACTGAGCTGCAGTACGGGAACTTCCCATCCCGTTGTCGCAACAAAATCAAATAGTTCTTCCCCATTTAATCCAAAACAAACAAAAAAAAAATGCTTTGAAGGTTGGGAGGAATGTAATGAGACCTTTTATACTCCCAGCCGAGAGCTGTAAAAGTGTTAAGTGAAGGTGTGATCCGGGAGTTTATTTTGATCCTGCTTTATTGAATCTTTTCCCAGGCCGAGGCGTGGTGCAATAATTTACTCTGCTATAAAGAAGCTTTGTGCCTGGTTTGGACAGATATACTGTTGGTTTATTACACTGTATGAAGAACTATGGTGATTCTTTTATCATATGGACCTGTTACCATCCATCCTTTTTATGAGAATGTGCCTCTCATTCTTGTGAAGATCTCATTAACCTTTTTACGCGCTAATTTCTGATTTTTGCCTTCCTAATGAATACTTGTCACTTTGCAGAAATGGCAGTTTTTTTCTGAGTATTGCAAGCGGACATTGTATATAATTGTCCTCAGCTGGTGACACATTGAGAAATAAATACACAAATTAAATGAGAAACTTAACTTGATAAGCTGTCCCCCAAAAAGGCAGGAAGAGTTCAAACGACTAGTCCAGTGTTTCTCAACTCCAGTCCTCAAGGCGCCCCAACAGGTCATGTTTTCAGGATTTCCCTCAGATGAAACGGCTGTGGTAGTTACTAAGGCCCCTTTCACACATGCGGACCATATGTCAGTTTTTCATCCATCCGTTTTTGGATGAAAAACGGACATACATACATGTCTATGGGGCAGCGGGTGTCAGCGGATGAGCATCCGCTGACACCCGCTATCGTCCGCCTCCGCAATTGTCCGATTCTGCAGACGGAGGAAAACCCTATTTTTTTCATCCATCTGCAGAGCGGATCGGATGAACACGGACAGACGGTCCGTGTTCATCCGATCCCCCATAGGGGAGAGCGGAGATCTGACAGGGCGGTCCCTGCATAGTGTGCAGGGACCGCCCTGTCATCAGCTGAGCCGGCTCAGCGGGGAACAGCTGTGCGATCCCCGCTGAGCAGCGGATCTTCACGGGGCGGATCATTACGGATCCGCCCCGTGTGAAAGAGCCCTTAGGCAGTGAAACTGATCAAATCACCTGTGCAAAATAATGGAGAGCCTGAAAACATGACCTGTTGTGGCGCCTTGAGGATTGGAGTTGAGAAACACTGGACTAGTCAACAGTATTGCTGATGTTTTCCACATTACTGCATACCTCCCAACTTTGTGAGATGGGAATGAGGGACACCTATCAGCAAAAGTATGCAGGCGTAGGACACACCCCTTGCCATGCCCCCTTAAAGGAGAATTGTACAAAAAAACAAGATTGGTTAAACCCACAAGTTCTGTTTTTACCACTACTATTCCTTTATATTGGCTTTTTGAATTTACAAATGCAGCAATTTAGAAATCAGATGAAAGGTTTAGCGCTGGAAAACACTTTTTGATAGATAAAAAGTGCATTTTATATACATCTATATAGATCAGACCAAAATGGGGGACAAATGACTAGGAATGAGGGACATTGCTCCAAATCAGGGACAGTCCCTCGTAATCAGGGACAGTTGGGAGCTATGTTACTGACTTGTAAGGGGGATTGGCAGGGTGGCGCGGTGATCTGGGTTTCCCTTCTTGTTGGCCAAGCAAGGGTCACATGAGAGGCCTGCCCCAGGGTGGGTTCTTCTTGACTACGCTAGGCACTTTGTACAGGGTTACTTTACTACACATGAGGTACCTTTGCTTTGTGCCATCTTCATCAATGCCCTGGGACAAGGCTGAGGCTGCTGTTAACCACTTCAGCCCCAGAAGGATTTACCCCCTTCCTGACTAAGCCCTTTTTTGCAATACGGCAGTGCGTCGCTTTAACTGACAATTGCGTGTTCGTGTGACATTGTAGCCGAACAAAATTGACGCCCTTTTTTTCCCACAAATAGAGATTTCTTTGGTGGTATTTGATCACCTCTGCGTTTTTTATTTTTTGCGCTATAAACAAAAAAATCAGCAATTTAAAAATATATATGTATATATTTTACTTTTTGCTATAATAAATATCCCCAAAAAATATATAAAAAAAAAATTTCTTCCTCAGTTTAGGCCAATATGTATTCTTCTACATATTTTTGTTAACAAAAATCGCAATAAGCGTATATTGATTGGTTTGCGCAAATGCTAAATAGGGGATAGATTTATGGCATTTTTATTAATAATTTTTTTTATTAGTAATGGCGGCGATTTGTGATTTTTATCATGACTGCGACATTGCGGCGGACAGATCAGACACTTTTGACACTATTGTGGGACCATTGGCATTATACAGCGATCAGTGCTATAAAAATGCACTGATTACTGTGTAAATGTCACTGGCAGGGAAGGGGTTAAACACTAGGGGGCGATCAAGGGGTTAAGTGTGTTCTCTCAGTGTGTTCTAACTGTAGGTGGGATGGGCTCACTTGAACATGACAGAAATCACTGCTCCCGATCACTGGGAGCAGTAGATCCCTGTCATGTTGCTAGGCAGAACAGGGAAATGCCTTGTTTACATAGACATCTCCCCATTCTGCCTTTCCGTGCCACGATCGCAGGCCACCGGCAGACACCGAGTTGGCAGGACACGCGGGCACGTTCCGCTAACTGCCGATGACGCAGTGACGTACAGGTGTGTAATTTTGCACACCCGTGCCACTTTGCCAAAGTGTATCGGCGTGAGCCAGTCGGCAAGTGGTTAAGGAATACTTGACCTTCAAGCAGGCCTCCGCCCTTAAAGATGAACGTACACCATCTACACCTGCACTGCAACTGTTCTCCAGTTAATCCATGGTGCCCCGTGACAATGTACACCTTCTCTGTAGTCTTCATTTAGGAATGACACAACGAGCTCTGTGCAAATCTACCTGTCCAGAATTTTCCACTACTACTCCCCAGTAGCAAAGTGGGCCCTGCCATGCACTCTGTGCGGGCTCCACATGTGCACTTAACTTAACTCTGGAACTCTCAAACTGCTCTTGAGCTTCAGTATCTCTGTACAGGATGGGAACCTCTGCAGCACAAATCTGCTCCTGTTGCTCTGGGAGACAGACTGCTGATGAACGGAGCGCTTACAGCATCTCTCTCACTACTAGAGGCCGTTCTACCTATAACAGGTACATGCTATCGACAGGCTGCTTGTTAAACTTCCGTTACCCCAAGTAACCACTTGTGTCTTCACACTACTCCACACAGATGTCTTCATACCCCAATGTGTTATGATTCACTCGGTAAACTATGTGTGTGCCCATTACTTGCAATAAACCCCTGTCAGTAACTTCAGTCCAGGCAAGGACAAGGTTTCAATACTTTACTTTAAAAAAGTGCAAAATAAACATAAACAAGTCTAACATATAAGTACAGGGTCTTTCCTATGTCCCTACTCCTAGCTACAGGCTTATGCTGCCCTGACATACCTGCACAGGTGATGTCCAGCAATTATAGTCCTTTAGAGGCATACTCCAGTGCTGGTGTCTTCGGGCAAACCCCAGATTCAGATGACTTTAGATCCCGATGATGATAGGCGACATTCTTATGCTCCTTGCGGGTATCATTCTCCATCTCTCTTCCTTACACCGATCTCAGCTCTCTCTCTTGGGCTCTCCATGGGGGGGAAAAAAATCCCCAAACTCTCCCCAACTACATCTCTCTGGGGGTTCTCCATGTACCGGACCACTGGCCCAAATTTATATATATATGGCAGGATAAGTGGGCCGGACCCAGAGAATGACCTGCCAAAAACCAAAGAACTTGGGAAGGCATTAACCCCTACCCTCCTGGCCGGGACAACACCTGTCTGGCTGTGTCAAGCTTCTTACAGACTTACCATGGCTTGTTCTGTCCTGTGTCTCTGTGTGGAGGCCACCATCCTGTTAGAGGCAGGGCTTTGCTTCCTTATGTCAGAACTTCCAGCAAGGAGAACAGTGAGTAACATCGTAGTGACATCAAAAATCTCACTCCATATCTCCAGAGAATAGCAGTTGGAGGCAGAAGCCCCTTAGATCTCAGGCTGCAGATATACAGCTATTATACTGTCTAGGCACATTCAAATACCAGGAAGTGCTCTATTTTATTTCTCAGGAGGAGTTTCAGATAAAAGGTACATTTTTTCAGGATACTGAAAAGCACAGGTAAGATTTACTAGGTTTTTTTCTATAACACAGCAAATCTTATGATTAAACTGAGAGCATACAAGAGCCTCAGGAGAAATAGAATGTCCTTTCTTCTTTAATTTTTGTATACCATATAATGGTGATCCTTACTGTAGAAAGGCCAAAAAAGGAGTAGTCAAGGATTATATAGTGTATAATGCAAGGAAAACAGAATATTTTTCTCCTTGTCAACTATTGGCTTCTGCAAAGTTTGAGCAGTTGTGATTCACACTTTTTAAAATCTGTCAGGCCTCTGACTTCTCATGGAAGTCAATAGGGATTCAAATCAGGTTTAAAAAACAACAAATGATGCAAAATTGTGCAGAATGATTTGGGAGGCTCCTGATAGTCTTGGCTGGTGAAATGATTGGGCCAAACTGGGACACCATCTGGTGAAATCAGCCATTGGGATGTTTCTAGCAGCCCTGGAAGCCTTTAAAAAATTCTACCAAGAATACTGAGATATAAGAGTGTGACCTGGTGACACTGGCAGACTAGCAAAGGGTGCTTCAGAAGGTATAGCAGGTAAAAGGCAGAAGCAGCCTGACATGTTTTGGAAACCAAAACAACCAAAAATGACACTGAAATTTGAATTCAGCCTGGGATATCTGATTTTATCAAACAGCTTACCAATCAATCAATGTGGTGGATGCATTCATTTTTCTTTTTTAGGCTTTTTTCCTTTTGTTTTCATCTGATAATCTGGCCAGTAGCATACCTCCTGTATAACACCCCGTTCACAATCGTGTGTTTTCAGCTGTGTTTGCCTACACATTGCAATGCACGACAATGGAAATACCATTATTCTCTATGGTACATGTATACAGTGATACCTCAGTTTGCGGGTAACGCGGTATACGAGCATTTTGCAAGACAAGCTATATTTTTTGTTAAATCCTGAAGTGTTGTCTTGCAAAACAAGCAGGACTCCATCCACTGGTGTATATATTACTATATATGTCCGGGGGCACTGGTGGCTCCCAGCACTTCCTGGAGAACTCAGAGACACTCCTAGTGGGGTTGGGCAGGCTGAACCACATACAGTACTGCATCCACCAGCGCCCCCGCACCTCTAACCACATACAGTACTGCATACACCAGCGCCCCCGCACCTCTGGCCACATACAGTACTCCATACACCAGCGCCCCCGCACCTCTGGCCACATACAGTACTGCATACACCAGCGCCCCCGCACCTCTGGCCACATACAGTACTCCATACACCAGCGCCCCCGCACCTCTGGCCACATACAGTACTGCATACACCAGCGCCCCCGCACCTCTGGCCACATACAGTACTGCATACACCAGCGCCCCCCCGCACCTCTGGCCACATACAGTACTGCATACACCAGCGCCCCCGCACCTCTGACCACATACAGTACTCCATACACCAGCGCCCCCGCACCTCTGGCCACATACAGTACTGCATACACCAGCGCCCCCGCACCTCTGGCCACATACAGTACTGCATACACCAGCGCCCCCCGCACCTCTGGCCACATACAGTACTGCATACACCAGCGCCCCCGCACCTCTGGCCACATACAGTACTGCAGACACCAGCGCCCCCCGCACCTCTGGCCACATACAGTACTGCATACACCAGTGCCCCCGCACCTCTGGCCACATACAGTACTGCATACACCAGTGCCCCCGCACCTCTGACCACATACTGTACTGCATACACCAGTGCCCCCGCACCTCTGGCCACATACAGTACTGCATACACCAGCGCCCCCGCACCTCTGGCCACATACAGTACTGCATACACCAGCGCCCCCGCACCTCTGGCCACATACAGTACTGCATACACCAGCCCCCCCGCACCTCTGGCCACATACAGTACTGCATACACCAGTGCCCCCGCACCTCTGGCCACATACAGTACTGCATACAGCAGCACCCCCGCACCTCTGGCCACATACAGTACTGCATACACCAGTGCCCCCGCACCTCTGGCCACATACAGTACTCCATACACCAGCGCCCCCGCAGCTCTGGCCACATACAGTACTGCATACACCAGCGCCCCGGCACCTCTGGCCACATACCGTACTGCATACACCAGGGCTCCCGCTCCTCTGACCACATACAGTAGTGCATACCCCCCCGCACCTCTGGCCACATACAGTACTGCATACACCAGCGCCCCCCGCACCTCTGGCCACATACAGTACTCCATACACCAGCGCCCCCGCAGCTCTGGCCACATACAGTACTGCATAAACCAGCGCCCCCGCACCTCTGGCCACATACAGTACTGCATACACCAGCGCCCCGGCACCTCTGGCCACATACAGTACTGCATACAGCAGCGCCCCCCCACCTCTGGCCACATACAGTACTGCATACAGCAGCACCCCCGCACCTCTGGCCACATACAGTACTGCATACACCAGTGCCCCCACACCTCTGGCCACATACAGTACTGCATACACCAGTGCCCCCCCACCTCTGACCACATACAGTACTCCATACACCAGCGTCCCCGCAGCTCTGGCCACATACAGTACTGCATAAACCAGCGCCCCCGCACCTCTGGCCACATACAGTACTGCATACACCAGCGCCCCGGCACCTCTGGCCACATACAGTACTGCATACACCAGCGCCCCCGCACCTCTGGCCACATACAGTACTGCATACAGCAGCACCCCCGCACCTCTGGCCACATACAGTACTGCATACACCAGTGCCCCCACACCTCTAACCACATACAGTACTCCATACACCAGTGCCCCCGCAGCTCTAGCCACATACAGTACTGCATACACCAGCGCCCCGCACCTCTGGCCACATACAGTACTGCATACACCAGTGCCCCCGCACCTCTGGCCACATACAGTACTCCATACACCAGCGCCCCCGCAGCTCTGGCCACATACAGTACTCCACACACCAGCGCCCCCGCAGCTCTGGCCACATACAGTACTGCATACACCAGCGGCCCCCGCACCTCTGGCCACATACAGTACTGCATACACCAGCGCCCCGCACCTCTGGCCACATACAGTACTGCATACAACAGCGCCCCCGCACCTCTGGCCACATACAGTACTGCATACACCAGCCTGTTATCCAAGTTTACCTGTGAACCTGCTTGCCAAGCCGTTGTCCAGTTCCTGTCAGCTCTGCTATCCAGTTTACCTGTGAGCCTGCTTTCCCGTGATCCTGCCAGTTCTGCTATCCAGTTTACCTGTGAGCCTGCTTTCCAGTGATCCTGCCAGCTCTGCTATCCAGTTTACCTGTGAGCCTGCTTTCCTGTGATCCTGCCAGCTCTGCTATCCAGTTTACCTGTGAGCCTGCTTCCCAGCGATCCTGCCAGCTCTGCTATCCAGTTTTACCTGTGAGCCTGCTTCCCAGCGATCCTGCCAGCTCTGCTATCCAGCTTACCTGTGAGCCTGCTTTCCTGTGATCCTGCCAGCTCTGCTATCCAGTTTACCTGTGAGCCTGCTTCCCAGCGATCCTGCCAGCTCTGCTATCCAGTTTACCTGTGAGCCTGCTTTCCTGTGATCCTGCCAGCTCTGCTATCCAGTTTACCTGTGAGCCTGCTTTCCTGTGATCCTGCCAGCTCTGCTATCCAGTTTACCTGTGAGCCTGCTTCCCAGCGATCCTGCCAGCTCTGCTATCCAGCTTACCTGTGAGCCTGCTTTCCTGTGATCCTGCCAGCTCTGCTATCCAGTTTACCTGTGAGCCTGCTTTCCAGTGATCCTGCCAGCTCTGCTATCCAGTTTACCTGTGAGCCTGCTTTCCTGTGATCCTGCCAGCTCTGCTATCCAGTTTACCTGTGAGCCTGCTTTCCAGTGATCCTGCCAGCTCTGCTATCCAGTTTACCTGTGAGCCTGCTTTCCAGAGATCCCGCCTGCTCAGCTAACCTGTTTCCTTCCCACCGGTCTGTTGATCCTGCCAGGCACCCGTGCTGCTCCTCACTCCGGGCTCTCCTGTTCCCACACCAGGGGACCAGGAGTGGGAGACGCAAGGGAGGCCTCTCCCTGCAATCTCGGGCTCGCACCACCAGGTACGTGACAGTAGCAGACAGCCATGTCTGAGCCCGAGCATATAGCCCCCGCCATGGAGGGGCTATGCCAACACCTGGCAGGTCTGACCGAAGCGGTGAAGAACCTCCAGCAGGGTTACACCCGGCTGGAGGAACGGGTACTGGCCCTGTCTGGTCCATCCAGTACCCAAGGAACTCCTCACCCAGCAATACCCCCAACGGGGCCTGCACCTACCCAGACTATAGTGATGCTACCACCTGAGCCCAAGGTACCTACCCCAGAGAAATTTACGGGTGCCCGTGGTAGCTTCAGAACTTTCCGTAACTCTTGTGAACTCCATTTTGCCCTGCAACCTAGGACCTTCTCTTTAGAGACCACCAAGGTGGGTTTTGTGGTAGCCCTACTGACTGGGGATCCCCAAATCTGGGCCCACCGTCTCGTGGAACAAAAGGATGCAGCATTGACCAGTCTCTCCACCTTTTTTGATGCCGTGGCGCAGCTTTATGAGGACCCCCAACTCTCAACCACTGCGGAGGCCGCCTTACGTTCTCTCCAACAGGGTCGAAGACCAGCAGAGGACTATGTGGCTGAGTTCAGGCGTTGGGGTGCCGGCACCGACTGGAACGATGCTGCCCTCCGTCACCAATTCCGCATGGGCCTCTCAGACGCACTCAAGGACGAGCTCGCCAGAGTGGGGGTACCCCAGACCCTGAATTCCCTCATAGACCTAAGCATCCAAATTGACCGGCGCCTACGGGAGCGTAGGGCCGAACGAACCTTGGGGTCCCCAAGACCTACCTGGATGCTCCCCAGGGGTCCAAGTCACTTCCGCACTGCTCCCCCTGTTAAACCTACTCATGCCTCTTCAGCATCCGAACCCATGCAACTTGGACTCCTGCGGCCTTCTCTCACCCCAGCAGAACGTCAGAGACGCCGCAGCAACAATCTGTGCCTGTATTGTGGAGAGCCTGGTCATTATGTCCGGAACTGCCCGGCTAAACTCTATTCTCTCCAGTTATGTGGATCCTGTGACCGGGGTTTCATCTCATCTTGCCCTTTCTGTTTCCTTCCAGTTCTCAGGAAGGACCCTACAAACCACAGCTATCATTGACTCTGGTGCCTGCAGTTGCTGTATGGACTCTGCTTTTGCTGCCCGGCATCGAATTCCTCTCCGTCTGAGAAAACAAGGCCTGTCTGTCCACCTGGCGGATGGGTCCACCATCAAATCTGGCCCAGTGAATAATTTCTTCTCCCTTGTTTCCAGTCATTCTAGGGATCCCCTGGCTGCAAGCACACAACCCGGTCATCAACTGGTCCACAGGAGAGGTGGCCTTTTCCTCTCCCTACTGCCAAAGGTCCTGCGGCTCCTTGGCCCCCGCAGGACCCTCTGCTCTGCTCTGCCTCGAAAACGAGGCAGGTCTACGTCAGTCCATCCCTGAAGTCTACCATGCATACCTGGATGTGTTTAGTAAACAAAGGGCAGATGTGCTGCCACCCCATAGGCCCTATGACTGTCCCATTGACAGTCCCTTCCCGGGGCCAAGATTCCCTTCGGTAGGGTTTTTCCGTTAACAGAGGTGGAGCAGGGAAAACTAAAGGACTATATTGATGATAACCTGAAAAAAGGGTTTATCCGCCCGTCTACGTCTCCTGCAGGTGCAGGAATATTTTTCGTAGAGAAGAAGGACCATTCTCTCAGACCCTGTGTGGACTACCGTGCCCTAAACGAGGTCACAGTCAAAAATCGCTACCCGCTTCCCCTGGTACCTGAACTGTTTCAGAGGCTTGGCACGGCCTCCATCTTTTCTAAACTGGACCTCAGAGGGGCATACAATTTAATACGTATAAAGGATGGGGACGAATGGAAGACGGCATTTCGGTCTCGATTTGGGCACTTCGAGTACCTGGTGATGCCGTTTGGACTCTGTAACGCCCCCGCTACCTTCCAGTCCTTCATAAATGATGTGCTTCGGGACTTCCTTGATGTTTTTGCTGTTGTTTATCTTGATGACATACTAATTTCCTCTTCCTCCCTAGAGCTGCATCGTGGACATGTTAAAAGTGTGTTGGGCCGTCTCCGGCAACATGGCCTCTATGCCAAGGCAGAAAAATGTCTCTTTGAGGTAGAAAGCATACCCTTCCTAGGTTTGATCATCTCCAGTAGAGGCATCCGGATGGACCCCCAGAAAATCTCAGCCATCCTGGACTGGCCAGTTCCCGCAGATAAAAAGGGGATCCAGCGATTCATTGGCTTTGCCAATTTTTATCGCAAATTCATCAAGGGATTCTCGGCCATAGTGGCACCCATTACTCAACTCACCAAACAAGGTACCCGTTTTCATTGGTCCCCTGAGGCCCAAGGGGCCTTCGAGGCCCTCAAGGGGCTCTTTACCTCAGCCCCTATCCTGAAGCATCCAGATCCTTCTCTGCCCTTTGTCCTCGAAGTGGATGCCTCAGAGATAGCTGTAGGGGCCATCCTGTCCCAGAGACAGGGCATCAAAGCCCTGCTACACCCCGTGGCATTCTTCTCACGGAAACTGTCCCCAGCCGAGAAGAACTACGATGTGGGGGATCGGGAATTACTGGCCATAAAGACCGCCCTCGAGGAATGGCGTTACCTGCTAGAAGGGGCTACTCACCCAATCCTGATCTTCACAGATCACAAGAATCTAGAGTACCTGAAGACTGCCAAGAGGTTAAAACCTAGACAGGCCCGTTGGGCCTTATTTTTCTCTCGTTTTACTTTTCACGTGACATATCGTCCGGGTTCCAAAAACGCGAAGCCAGACGCTCTGTCTCGTATGTATCACAAATCCCAGGATGGTTCCCCTCCAGACACTATCCTTGCCCCTGGAAACTTTCTCCTGCTACAGGAAGACCTACTGTCCCAGCTCAGGCGGGCTTCCAGTGGCCTCATACCCACTCCCGGTCCTGGGTTGCAGGCCAAGGATGGGCTATTGTGGCATGGGGATAAGATTTTCATTCCCGAGGGTCTGCGGGTAACCGTCCTGGAATTGTGCCATGATCACAAGCTTGCCGGACACTTTGGTGTCACCAAAACCACTGAATTGGTACAACGTACCTTCTGGTGGCCTCAGCTAATGGAAGACTGCAGGAAATTCGTGGAAACATGCACTGTGTGTATTCGGAGCAAAAGTCACAGAACCAAAGCCTGGGGCTTACTCAAGCCATTACCAGTCCCAGATCGCCCCTGGAAAATGCTGTCCATAGATTTCATTGTGGAACTGCCCCCAGCAGAGGACCACACTACGATCTTCGTGATAGTTGATCGTCTGTCAAAAATGGCACACTTTGTTCCCATGAAGGGCACCCCTTCTGCCTCAGAAACCGCACAAGTGTTCATCCGAGAAGTCATCAGACTCCATGGGGTACCAGCCAACATAGTGTCCGACCGAGGGGTACAATTCACCTCTCGGTTCTGGAAATCACTCTGCAAGGCCCTCAACATTGAGCTGTCGTTTACTTCCGCTTATCACCCTCAAACCAATGGGCAGACCGAAAGAACCAATCAGACCCTGGAACAATATCTTCGATGCTTTTCTTCCTTCTCCCAGGACGATTGGATCTCCCTGTTACCAGTTGCTGAGTTTGCATATAACAATGCTATCCACTCGGCCACCCAACAGACACCTTTCTTCGCCAACTATGGCTTTCATCCTTCATTCCTGCCCAATTCTCTTCCTGAATGTACTGTGCCCGCAGTCCAGGAGAAGATTGACTTCTTTGCTTCCAATAACCAACTCCTGCAGAACACCATGGCCCGGACCCAGGAACATAACAAAACAGTCTTTGACCGAATGAGGCGTGGAGAATTGGTACTGGCACCGGGTGACACAGTGTGGCTCTCCACCTTGAATCTGAAGTTGGCTTGTCCCTCAAAGAAACTGGGCCCTAAGTTCTTAGGTCCCTTTCCAGTCAAACGAAAGATTAATGAAGTAGCCTATGAGTTGGAACTTCCTGATTCCCTTAAGGTCCATCCAGTCTTTCATGTTTCCCTGTTAAAGCCCTCCACTTCCAACCCCTTCTCCAACAGAAGGACGGTACCCCCGGACCCAGTCTTGGTAGATGGCGAGGAAGAATATGAGGTAGAGGCCATACTAAATGTTAGAAAAAAGGAGAAATCAGAATCAGTTCTTGATCAAATGGAAGGGATATGGTCCTGAAGAAAATTCCTGGGAGCCCGAGTGTAATATCCATGCTAAGAGTCTAGTTCAAGCCTTCAAAAGAGCTCATCCTGAGAGATTTGCCCAGAGGGGCACCCGGAGGTTGCCCCTAGGAGGGGGGCAATGTCATGAAGATCCTGCCAGAAATCTAAAACCGGGCCGTCCTGGCCCTCAGATTCCATTGCGCATGCGCGCCCGGGCGCGGGCACGTGCACAACCGCGCACAGGGAGACGGGCGCGCGCCCTAGTTAGCACCAGCCGGCCTATTTAAGCCTGACTTGAGCAGACGGTCTTTGCTGTCTGCTCTACAGCGTTGTGGTGTAGTAAAAGAAACCTGATCCTGTTATACCTGTTCCTTTGACCCGGCTTGCCATAAAGACTATCCTGCTTTCTGCCTGTACCCGACCCCGGCTTCCAGTGACCATCCTCCTGCCTGATCCATTGTACCTTGCCCTAGTTCAGATTCATTACCTGACTTCTTGAAGAACTTTGGTTCCTTGTTTAGCCTTTGTCCAGTCTGCAGTCTGACCCTCTGTAACGAGCCTGTTCACCTGTTGGTTCCAGTCCATTCTGTGGTTCCGTTTCCTGTGTTCAGTTCCTGTCAGCGCTGCTATCCAAGCTCACCTGTGAACCTGTTCGCCAAGCCATTGTCCAGTTCCTGTCAGCTCTGCTATCCAAGTTTACCTGTGAACCTGCTTGCCAAGCCGTTGTCCAGTTCCTGTCAGCTCTGCTATCCAAGTGTACCTGTGTACCTACTTGCCAAGCCGTTGTCCAGTTCCTGTCAGCTCTGTTATCCAAGTTTACCTGTGAACCTGCTTGCCAAGCCGTTGTCCAGTTCCTGTCAGCTCTGCTATCCAAGTGTACCTGTGTACCTACTTGCCAAGCCGTTGTCCAGTTCCTGTCAGCTCTGTTATCCAAGTTTACCTGTGAACCTGCTTGCCAAGCCGTTGTCCAGTTCCTGTCAGCTCTGCTATCCAGTTTACCTGTGAGCCTGCTTTCCCGTGATCCTGCCAGCTCTGCTATCCAGTTTACCTGTGAGCCTGCTTTCCTGTGATCCTGCCAGCTCTGCTATCCAGTTTACCTGTGAGCCTGCTTCCCAGCGATCCTGCCAGCTCTGCTATCCAGTTTACCTGTGAGCCTGCTTCCCAGCGATCCTGCCAGCTCTGCTATCCAGTTTACCTGTGAGCCTGCTTTCCTGTGATCCTGCCAGCTCTGCTATCCAGTTTACCTGTGAGCCTGCTTCCCAGCGATCCTGCCAGCTCTGCTATCCAGTTTACCTGTGAGCCTGCTTTCCTGTGATCCTGCCAGCTCTGCTATCCAGTTTACCTGTGAGCCTGCTTCCCAGCGATCCTGCCAGCTCTGCTATCCAGCTTACCTGTGAGCCTGCTTTCCTGTGATCCTGCCAGCTCTGCTATCCAGTTTACCTGTGAGCCTGCTTTCCAGTGATCCTGCCAGCTCTGCTATCCAGTTTACCTGTGAGCCTGCTTTCCTGTGATCCTGCCAGCTCTGCTATCCAGTTTACCTGTGAGCCTGCTTTCCAGTGATCCTGCCAGCTCTGCTATCCAGTTTACCTGTGAGCCTGCTTTCCAGAGATCCTGCCTGCTCAGCTAACCTGTTTCCTTCCCACCGGTCTGTTGATCCTGCCAGGCACCCGTGCTCCTCCTCACTCCTGGCTCTCCTGTTCCCACACCAGGGGACCAGGAGTGGGAGACGCAAGGGAGGCCTCTCCCTGCAATCTCGGGCTCGCACCACCAGGTACGTGACATCTGAGTTTCCATTATTTCTTATGGGGAAACTCGCTTTGAAATACGAGTTCTTTGGATTACAAGGAGAGTGTTAGATGGACTAGCAGACTTAGATACACTAACAAATTGAAGCCAACCACCAGCTCACACTTTATAATCGGTTACAGCAAACTGTTTTTTTTTTTTTCTTTTTGGGATAAAGGTTTTACATAAATATATAAAACTGATCTTTGTAAACTCCCCTGTCAGTGTTAAATGGTTTGTTTCATACCTGTAACTGCTACATCTGCAAGAGAGGTTGTTGAAAAACAACAGACCTACTGGCTGGATCACAAGGTGAAAACGAAAGAAGAAAGAATTGGTATGCTGCAATATAATAAATGTTTGCTTTTGGGTTTGATATCGCTTTAAATGTGACTAGTGAATTTGCTGTCTAGTAAGAAATAGGTTAGGCCAACCGGTCAACCTCAGCTTTTTGAGTTGAGGTTTGTTAAGTGTGGGTCACATAGAAGGCCTACACAGGGTGGGTTCTTCTGGGCTACGCTGGGCACCTTGAAAGGGTCACTGCCTTACACATAGGGTACCTTTGCTTGAACAGATAACTGAACTCTAGTTACCTCTTTCGATCCACTGTTGCATTTAGGAGGGACATGCTGAGCCAATGCCAGCGTATCACCGCTACCTCAGTCCCAGTAACAGAATGGGGCCCCGCCGTGGCCTAATGCGGGCTCCATGCGCGCACTGACTTAACTCTTGCTCTTCCAGACCTGTGCACAGCCTGAGGATCTCTGCGGTGCTGATCTGCTACTTTTGCTATGGGAGACGGACTTGCTCATGGAGAGAGTGCCAACAACTTCCTCCAGCCAGGGGCTATACCTTCTGTCACATATACACACTTATGGCAGGCTGCATGTAAAACCTTAGTTACCCATGGTAACCACTCATGTCCCCAATGTGTATAACTGACTCGAGCTGTAGATGATGTGTGCCGGTCATTTGAATTACACCCCTTGAGTAACTTCAGACCAGGCAAGGACAAAGTTTCAAAAGCTTTACTGAAAACTCTCAGCATACGGAATAAAGTGCACAGTCTTTTCCTAAAATCCCTAACTCAGGATTGATGGCTGCCCCAGCATACCTGCATAGGATAGAGTCCATTATGGTAGTGCTCCAGATCTGGTGTCTTCAGGTGTTTTGTAGATCTCAGTGGTCCTGTACTCTGTAGCATGTTTTTTTATCCATGGGTGCTCCGGCTTCGTGTGTGTGAATGAACTCCAATAACGGAAACATGACTTCAGACCACTGTCCCATTTTTATTCAGTACAGGACCAGTGGGTCAGACTCAAGAGAGCCCACCAGGAAACATATTAACACGAATCCTCCCGGCTGGGGCAGCATAAAACTTTTTGGTCTGATGTACGAACCTCTATAAAACACCTTTTTGCATTTGTAAATTTCAAAAACCAGTATGAAGAAAAAATTCTTGATGAAACAAAGACACATTTAGATTTAGCCAATCACTTTTTCATATAAATTCTCCATGGTCCACAAAACTGGGGAGGTGGCGAGGGCGTGTCCATTGCCAATATATTTTGCGCCGAAAGGAGTTCCTCTTTCCAATCTCAGAAAGCTGGGAGGTATCCCATCAACCAATGGCTTCTAATCTAGGCAGATATACAAACTATACTTTTTAATATTCACAACCAGAGGAAGGGGTGGGGCAATACAATCTTGTACAGGAAAAGATTTGATTGCATATAACTCCAGCTGCTTATAGCAGGTTTTGGCATGCAATTTTCATTGATGCTAACCTAGGTTTATACATTTTCTTATTATCTGCTCAGTATGAGTTGCCCATTTTAATGCAGGACCTGCAATTCTCTAAGGCTGCAACTTGGAGGCTGTTTAATAAGTATTTGATTAACTACAGTGGCATGGCCTGGGCAAAATTACCACTCAGATTTATTAAGCTGTTGTAATGAATGCTTTTCGGAGAAACCATTAAATCACATTAGTTATCAATTTGAAGCGTATTCAAGATAACAACAAG
>CM053028.1:56886096-56912032 GCA_028564925.1 Lithobates sylvaticus
ACCCAGCTTGTCCAGTGACTCCGCTCCTGTCTCCTGCAACTGTTCCAGTACTGTCTGTCTGTGTATGACCAGGCTTGCCTGACCTTCCTGTGTTCCAGCCCCTGGAACCTCCTCGTTGTATCCCATGTGTGGCTTCCTGACATGAGCCTGCTCCAGTCATCAGCCAAGTCTGCTGTCTCCATCCTGCTGACTCCCAGCCACAGCATCATCTGGAACTCCAGACCTACTTCCCAGCTGTTGATCCTGCCAGGCACTCTTTCTAGAGATAAGAATATGAATACCGCTCTAAGTCTGGAGGCAAAGTGATGTCCACCCTGATTCGGTACAGCTGGTGCAGGCTCTGCTCACAACAGAGAGGAAAAAGAGAAATCTGGATGGCCGCACTTCAGCAAAAACGTCGTTATTAGGCGAAAGATAAAATCCAAAGTAGTGACATCTCATGCGATACAGCAAAACAGCAACAGTAGCTCTTAGGCGCTTAGTCATAGCTTGCACTCTTTCTACCCTGTACTCCTGCACCTCCTGTTCACTCTATCAGGGGCTGTGAATTAGGGGCATAAGAGAGGCCTTCCTCTGCATATTGGGATCATATACTAGGTACGCAACAATAAGTCTACATCTGAACAGTATAAATTGCTATAAATAATGAAGAATTCAACAGCTAATGAATTTTTAAGTTTAAATGTAAAATACCCTTGCTGTGAGAACAATATTTAACTCTGCAGCAGAGAACATAGTATGTGCAATTGTGTGTGTTTCTAGTTCTCAAACTCTTTGACATATAGTTGATTCAGTTTGATTGCATACTTATGCTGCTAAACTTGGTCTGGGCTAGAGATGGGCCGAACACCCCCGGTTTGGATTGTGACAGAACTTTCGAGCATCGAAAAAGTTCAGAGCCAAACAACGAACCCCAAAGTCAATAAGACCAGAACTGGAAAAATCAAAAGTGTCCATTTTGAAGGCTTATATGCAAGTTATTGGGCAGACAAATAGTATGGGGTTTCGGGTATTGCCCTGGGGGACATGTATCAATGCAAAAAAAGTTTTTTAAAAATATAATTTTTAAATGAGCAATAATTTAATGATGCTTAAAGTAAAACAATAAAAATGAAAAATCCCTTTAAATATATTGCCTGGGGGGTCCCTTTAGTATGCCCGTAAAGTGGTGCATCTGTGCTGTGTATAGAACTTTCTGCAGCAAAAATGACATTTATAAAGGAAAAAAAATGACATTTTCCCTGCAAACTTTCTTTATTTTGTAAACAACGGCTTGGGGAGCCAGTTTCTATGACGAGGCCACAATTTAGTGCACTTGGAACAAGATTAGAGATTCAGGATATAAGTAACAGATGCAGAAAAATTGGGCTTTGGGTATTGATGGTGCCTTCACACCGTAACACTATAGAGGTACTGTTGATGAAAGCAAGAATTGGCCTTGCTGTAAAAAATTGAAATAATATGCTCTGGTCAAACAGTGGCGGAAAAATTGGGCTTTGGGTATTGGTGGTGCCTTCACACCATAACCTTATAGGGTATTACGGTCACAGTGTAATAAAGATGGGGAAATGTGTAATTGGATGCACTTTAATCAATGGAAAGTGGTGTTTTGGTGCACTTTAACTTGAAGACTGCCGCTGACAGAAATGTCAAAACTACTGTATAAAAAAAATCAAAAAAGAACTGCCCACCGCAGTCAGAAAAACTGCGTCTCATAATTTAAAAAAAGGGGGCAGGCACAGAAAAAAACAAAACAAAAAAAGAACACGCAGCAACAACAAAAAGGGGGTATACAGCACTGTATGCAGCATTACATGTTATGTAATTCAGGGTAAAACACTGCACTACACAGACACACTTCACTGGCATACTACAATATATTGCAGTAAAACTGAACTGACACACTACAATATACTGCAGGAAAAAATTTCACTGATGCACTTCAATATACTTCAGTAAAACTGTACTGATGCACTACAATATACTGCAGTAAAACTGCACTGATACACTACAATATACTGCAGTAAAATTTCACTAACGCACATCAATATACTGCAGTAAAACTGTACTGCTGCACTACAATATACTGCAGTAAAACTGCACTGATACACTTTAATATACTGCAGTAAAACTGCACTGACACACTACAATATTCTGCAGTAAAACTGCACTGATGTACTTCAATATCCTGACACTTTGCACTCACAATAAAATCACTATAGCACAGTAACTTGCTAGTAGCAATGAATATCACTGTGTTCTATCTATCGCCACTCCAACATGGCACTGCAAATGGCTCCTCTGGGAAGGAACCTTTTATAGTGTGGGGTGGGTCTATGAGCAATGAGCCATGATTGGGCTAAGCCATCATGACTTTCTCCAGTCATGGCTCTGACAGTGCTCTGTGCCCTGATTGGACAAAGCCTTCATTGCTTAAGCCATTCAGGGCTTAGAATGCACTGTGCAGCATGCATTGCATTGTGGGGCATTCAAATGGATGAACAGCCAATGTTCAGGCCCAACTTTTGCTCAAATTGTTCACCCAGCACTAGTCTAGTGGTTGTAAAAGCTAAAGGTTTTATAGAATAATGCATTCTCTGCAGTAAGTTGAAAAATCTTCTATGTTTAGCCCCCCAGCCCCTCCCACCCCTTACTGAATACTTACCTGAACTTGATCTTGATCCAGTGCTGTGCCCGAGACCAGCGGCTCACTTCTTTCTCTCCTCACTGGATATGGCGGCAGTAGTGAGAGCCATTGGGGGCACTCAGAAGGGGGGAGGAACCAGGAGCACCAGCAGAAGACCCCAGAAGAGGAAAATTGGGGCTGCTCTGTGCAAAACCATTGCACAGAGCAGGTAAGTATGACATGTTTGTTATTTGAAAAAAAAAATACTTTTACAATCACTTTAATTTCACTTATTCAATGGGCCCATTTATGTGTTGCATTTGTTGAATTCATCCGGCTTTATTTTTTCTCACTGCAGTGCACCAAAATGCAGTCTATGCCTCTTTTAATACAAGAAAGCCTCTTGCTAGTTTAGAAGCTCATAGATTGAACCTTCACATGCCTATTATTACCAGAGAAGAAGTGCTACAAAGCAGAGTCTAAATGAAAACAAACATTGTAAGGTGGCCATGAGAAACTCCAAATGTACAAGACCTTTTTTTTTATCAAGCTCATTAAACCCAATAAATACTTTACTTTTTCAAATTCTTTGTTCCACATTTTATTTTGATCAGGCAAGTTTCAGGTTTCCACTATGCAATACGGTGTATGTCTTTACTTTGTTAAAGAAAATAACAAGCAAATATTTTCAAGGACTTTGTAACCTTGAAACTGGCTGATATGTGCAGACATTTAAAGGCAATGAATAGTGTTTTAAATGAGCAGTATTTCACTTTTTGTTATATCCACAAATTTCCTTTCAGTCAGGTAAATATGAAATCTTAGATTTATATATCTCTGATTTGCTGCTTATAGCCATATTATCATTAGAGCCGCATATTCAATGGACTAATTCACTACTATTATGTAACCAGTCTGTGATGAAAATTTACCTCAATTGCATGACATCAAATTATACCTAAACCTAAATATATACATAATACATAACCTAATTAACCCTCTTATTATTTTGCCATTTAACTTGACCGATTTAACTTTTTTTACAGACGAACATTGTCATTAAGTTTCTTTTTTTTCGATTTAAAATTACTTTTCCTTACTTGGGGTTGTGGACATATTCAACCATTACAATCACGAGACTGTAAAGGCATCAAATTAGTAGATTGGGTCTATTTAGGAGAAATTTTAAATTGTTTTGTATTTTGTCTTAAAAAACACACACAAAACTTGGCTGTTAATAAAAAAAAAGAATATAGGGGATGAACTATACAAATTATACAAATAATGTGCATCCCATGCAACTACCCTTTACCATTCATTGGTCAGCAAGATAATATATATTCATGAGCAGTGCATTCTATTTATTCAATGATGACTGGAGTAGAGGGAAGACGTGTGTTTCAGGACAACTAGGAGCCACTTGATTGGACTGATTTGTAAGCTTGCATAGGATTGCTAATATTAGCAGATGCATACAAATTAACAGAAGAATAAGCAGCAGATTTTTTGGAGCACAAGAGGTTTTCCAGGCACCATGTCTCTTTTTTTTTCACAAAATCTCATCTGTTATTCACTTTGATAACCAAAATACACTATACCTGTCTGACGTGATAGAAGCAGGTTAGCAGCAATAAAGAATGTGAGGGATAAATGGGCTTCTTGGGAACTTACCTCTAATGTAAAATCCTTGGCCTCACATAATGACTTGTGGCATTTAGAGGACATTGTCCCCTCAGATAGTCAGTGCCTAATAAACTTGAAAAATATAGGTTCTATATTTGAATAGCTTGTTATTAACACGAGATTTGGGTTTAAGATAATGTTGGGCTTAAGGCAAGTCCAGTTCATGTTTTGATGAACTAATGCATGCTCCTGCAAAACAATGTTGGGAGGGTTTCTACAACAGCCATACATTTGTACACTTAATTTGTGTTTCTGCCTACCCTTACCCATAGCCATAGAATGCCCCCTCACCATTTGCTGCTTCCTGTCTTTTCCCATATGTTTTGGAAGTGTGTGCCTCTTTTTTTTTTTTTTTTATTATTTTGCATAAGGACAAGGTGTTTCATAGGCCTGGAATCTTTTTTGTTTGTAGTATTAACCCCCCTGGCGGTATTCCAGAGTCTGGCTCGGGGTGGAACTTCAGTACCAAAAGCGGTAACCCCGAGCCAGACTCGGGCTTGCATTGCAGGATACAGGGGGAAGTTACTTACCTTGTCCCCTGGATCCTGTGATGTCTCCCCGCTGTGTGAGTGAGCCGTCTGCTCGCTCGATTCACACAGTGCCCGAGTGCCGCTGATCTCCATTCGCTGCGACGTTACGATGCATGGGAGCGGAGATCGGCGCCAAATTCAAAAAAGTTAAAAAACACAATACACATACAGTACTGTAATCTTACAGATTACAGTACTGTATAAAAAAAAATGTCCCTAATGATCTGTCCAGTGCCCTGCATGTCATTTTATATAATAAATAGATTTTTTTCTGCCTGGAAACTGGAGATTGTCCATAGCAGCCAAAAAGTGTCCCTTTATGTCAAAAGTGGTTTTAGACCAGCTAGAAAACAGCGATAATAAATTAGAATCACAATTCATCATCAAACACTAAATTTAATGACAGCGACTATTCTGCAACTGAGCAAATTTTTGTGTTTTTGATTTGATTACATTATTGAATAATTTTTATATATATTTTTATTTTATTATAATTTATGATTTTGTGTTTCAAACTTTATCATACCCGGGATGTCTACTAGACTCTGGTTTGGACAAATTTAAGTGAGTTATTCATAAGAATTGCATGCCTACAATATAAAAACGCCAAATTTCCATGCAAAATAATTGTACCGCTTTCAGCACAAAATTCCAGACATAATCATACTGCCAGGGAGGTTAAGGGAGTACCCAGGCTGCATTGCTATTTCTGCTTTTCCAGGGAAAGGACAGCCTTATAAGAAAAAATGTGTATACAGTATACAGTCTATGACAGACAAGACAATCCAGACTGCCTCTGGCAGTTATTCTGTTAAAGGAAACTTTGAGGAAGGCTGGGCAGGCTATGGCCATAAAATAATACACTGAATTAATGTTGCTGTCTGCCCTCCCTTCTGTGCTATGGAAAGGGGAGGGCTGCTTTTTTCTTATTATCCCCACATTTCTCTCGCTTAATGCCGGAAGCACATTACTTCTCCTCACCACCATCAACCCAACTTTCCTCTTTCTATGGCGATACTAGCAGGAGGTAAACGAGTATAAGAGGAAGATTAAAAAGGGTGTGACTGCTTTGAGCCATTGAGGAAAGAGAAGACCATGCCTTTATCTTTACCTATTTGTCACATTGAGGTGCTGCTCTCAGCAAGGTCTGTGGTGCAGAATCATGTGTTTCCTCATGTGTGATACAAAAATGTTTCATTATTTACTGGTTTGTGATTATGGGGTTGATTTACTAAAACTTGAGCATGCAAAATCTGGTGCAGCTCTGCACAGAAATCAATCAGCTCCAAGATTATTTTTGTCAAAGCCTAATTGAACAAGCTGAAGTTAGAAGCTGCTTGGCTACCATGAACAACCACACCAGATTTTGCACTCTCCAGTTTTAGTAAATCAACCCCACTATGTCTGGTCTTAGTCAGTATGACCCATAAAATAATAGATGTCATTTTTTCTGATAAAATAGGAGGTTTAAGAGGAAAAAATAGGAAGGATGCATTCACATTCATCACAGTACAGCTGAAATGACCTTGATATTCAAGCTGCAGTAGATATTAAAAAGTGAAAAGCTAGTGCTGTCTTAGAAAGCTCAGTATGCTCTGCAAATGGAGTTTTATTGAAGTACTCTGTACTACAGTTTTAATTTCAAAATAAGGATTTTATGCAACTAATGAAACAATGATAGAAACATCAATGTATAATCTTTAGGGGAAAAAGCATAACTACACTTTTGTTGAGAAAAAAACATTCCCATCTGGGTGATCTATGTACATTGAAAGGATTATAACAACCTTTGTTTCAGATTCCTAACTTTTGTAGACATGGGCATGATGAAAAAAAAAAATTGTTTCGTTTTGATTTGTTAATCTAGTTATTTTGTTTAGTTAAATTTGGTAGACTTGTTCAATTCGTTTTCGGAATTAGTTTTCAGGATTCGTATTTGGAAATTTCTAATTTTCTTTGAATTTACCGTTTTTTTTTCTATTCAAAATGATCAAATCGATAAATTGTAGAATTGGACGAAACTAAAATGTTATATTGTTTTCGATTTGAATGCAGCAAAGTGAAGAAACCAAAAGAAAAATCTTCCTCAAATGATTACAATGACTCTTTAAATCACCTTTGGCAAAAACAACATTATTTCAAAATGGTACTCTAATAACACACAGTGAGAATTCGACTGGAGTTCAATGTAAAATTTGATTAGAATTTCATTCCGTATTTCCGAAATTCGGACGAATTTCGTTACATTATTCGGAGCATTTAGTACAATTTGTTTATATTGTAATTCGGGTATTCAGATATATATCAGAATCTCTGAATAACGAAAAATTTGTCTGAATATTCATTTGGAACTAAATGAACCGCACATGTCTATCTAAAAGTGAGTTGCACCAACACTACACTGACATAGTACACGTAGGCACACATTTCATGCATGAGCACACCCCGATCGCTCCCCCCCCCAGTTAACCCTTTCACTCCCTGCCGGCTGCCACAGTGTCACCAAGTGCAGTTTTCAGATTTCTCACTGATCACTGTACTACTAATTAGCGTTAGGGCAGTTAGTAGTAGGCCCAGGTAGCTTTAGGGTACCCCCCATTAACCCCCTGATCACACCCAGTTAACCCTTTCACCCCCTGTCACCAGTGTCACTAATATAGTGTACAGATCTCTTTTATACACTGTATTTAGTGTCATGGGTGAGGCTAGTTAGCCAGTTAGCTAGTTACTGACACCGTCAGGTTTTTATAGCATCAGGGTACCCGCAATATATTATTGAATAAAGGTTTAACCCCCTGATCGCCCCTCCAGTTCAAGTTTTAGCATCAGTTAGGCTCAGCGTCAATATCAGGCAGCGCCAGATTAGTACCAGTAGCACTAACACCCACGCACACACCATACACCTTCCTTACTAGTATAGTGTTTGAACGGATCAATATCTTTGATCTAATTAGATCTATACTAGTGTCCCCAATAGTTTAGTGTTCCCAAAAATGCAGCCTTAGTGGGATCAGCCCAGATGCCTGCTAGCACCAATCATTTAGCCCCTCCGCCCAGTCCAGCCCACCCACGTATCAATCGATTACTGTCACTTACAATACACAACACACATGACTGCAGCGTTAGCAGAGTCAGGCCTGATCCCTGCAAATGCTAACAGTTTTTTGTTAGCGATTGAAGCTGTCGCAGAAAACCAGTTGCTCTTTTGACTGAGTTGCACTAGTTGTACCTGTAAATTTAGAGGCCAAAATGTATAGATAGAGGTACACTAGTAAAGAGGCCTACATGTTGCTGAGCATGACAGATGAGAGCATAGGGGAAGCCGCCTCACTGGCAGATTCACGCTCAGTATACGAACCTGTAGAGAGCAGCAGCACCCTGACAGATAGTTCTGATGACGGAGTAGTGGTCCCTGCTAAGGTCAGGCATACCCGACCCTGTTCTTCTGTTGCTGAGGTGCAAGAACCGCATGGCTCTTGTATGGAGCAGAGAGCCAGTACTAGTGCCACTCATCCTTCTGGTGAACTGGCAAGCACCAACGGCCTAGTACATTCTGGTCATAGACAAACCAGCAGTGCAGTATCACGTAGCTGGTGCGGTGGCTAGCACAAGTAGTGTCCTGCAGCCACCAAGAAGACAAAGACCTGCTGCATTTGCCAATCCTAATTGGAAGCCCATCACTTCTGCAGCGCCCGTACTTCCCCCATTCACTGGCCAACCCGGAATTCAGGTGGAAACAGTTGATTTTACGTCACTTGATTTCTTTCACTGTTTTTCACGGAAGATCTCTATATATCTATTGTGGACCAAACTATTTGTATGCTGGTCAATTTATCTACGCTAATCCTCATTTGACCTTTACCAGAGAATGGAAACCTATTACGGTTTCTGAATTTAAGATCTTTCTGGGCCTATCCCTCCTCATGGACATAACTAAAAAGAGTGAGTTGCGGTCATATTGGTCAACTGACCCAATTCATCATATGCCCGTGTTCTCTGCTTGCATGGCCAGGACGCGATACGAGCAGATCTTGCGGTTCATGCATTTTAAAGCGGAAGTAAACCCATCGATTTAACAGTTTAAAAAAAAAAGGCATGCCGGGAATGGCCATTGGCTGTGCTCTCAACCAAACAGTCAAACCATCCAATGGCTGGTGTTATAACGGATCACATGTGCAGCACCGTGGCAGTTGAAGGTTAAGCAGAGGCAAAGATGGCAGCTTCCTTGGCTGAAAACGATAGGGGGGTTTACTTCCACTTTAATGACAATGAACTCTGTCGTCCTCGAATTTGATCAGCTCCTCAAAATTCGGCCCCTTGTAAACCACTAGTTTGCAGCCTTGTTTACTCTCCATCAAGTTGTCTGCGTTTATGAATCCCTGATTACATTTTCTGGCCGCTTGTCTTTTCAAACAGTATCTCCCCAGCAAGCGTGCCAGATATAGTTGTATAACCACATGCCGACCAGGCCATAGCCGAAAGACGGCTACAGCGCGGCCGGCTTATTCTGGTTGGACGTCCGTGGGACGTCCTCCCAGAATCTTGCTTCCACGCGCCCCCCTGGGGCGTGCACTCGGGAGCATCACGGTAAACGGCCGCTGATAGTGGCCGCTTACCACGTGATCGCTCTGCAATCACCACCGATCCATCCATCCATGCTCAGCCACCACTGCATACCCTGCAATACACAGCAATACTCTCCAATACCCTGCAATACTCTGCAATACCCTGCAATACTCTGCAATACCCTGCAATACTCTGCAATACCCTGCAATACCCTACAATACTCTGCAATACTCTGCAATACCCTGCAATACCATGCAATACCCTGCAATACAATGCAATACCATGCAATACCCTGCGATACCCTGCGATACCATGCAATACTCTGTGATACCCTGCAATATTCTGCGATACCATGCAATACTCTGCGATACCCTGCAATACTCTGAGATACCCTGCGATACCATGCAATACCCTGCAATACCCTGCGATACCATGCAATACCCTGCGATACCCTGCAATACCCTATAATACCATGCAATACCCTGCGATACTATGCGATACTCTGCAATACTCGGTGATACCCAGCCATACTCAGTGATACCCAGCCGTGCCCAGCTATACTCGGCTGTACTAGGCTGTACTCGGCCTCTGTATGTGGCCAGGCTGTGGAGGTCTCACACATGTAGTATCACCGTACTCAGGAGGAATCTATTTTGGAGTGTCATTTTTGGTATGTACATGCTATGTGTTAGAAATATTGTATAAATGGACAACTTTGTGTTAAAAAAAAAAAATGCGCTTTAACCACTTCCCACCCGCCGGCCATCATATGACATCCTTGAATTTGTGTGGAGATATCTGAATGATGCCTGCAGCTACAGACATTATTCAGATATTAGCTTTTTCAGCCGGCGATTACCTACACAATAAGAATGATCATAACGGCTGTTCCACTGCTTGATCATTCTTACGGGAGACGTCCCCCCTCCCGCTGCCCTCCGGTGCTTCTAACGACTCATCGATACGATCGAAGCCAGGATAATTTTTTTAATTTTTTATTTTTCAGGCTTTCCAGCCTAGAGGTGAGATGTGGGGTCTTATTGACCCCATATCTCACTGTAAAGAGGACCTGTCATGCCATATTCCTATTACAAGGGATGTTTACATTCCTTGTAATAGGAATAAAAGTGATCAAATTTCTTTTGGAGGTGGGGGAGTAAAAATTAACAATACATTTTTTTTTAAAGCGCCCCTGTCCCCGTGTGCTCGTATGCAGAAGCGAACGCATATGTAAGTCCCGCCCACATATGAAAACGGTGTTCAGACCATACATGTGAGGTATCGCTGCGAACATTAGAGTGGGAACAATAATTTTGGCCCTAGACCTCCTCTGTAAGTCAAAATATGTAACCAGTAAAAAATGTTAAGTGTCGCCTATGGGGATTTTTAAGTAGCAAAGTTTGGCGCCATTCCACGAGTGTGTGCAAGTTTGAAGGGTGACATGTTAGGTATCTATTTACTCGGCGTAACTTCATCTTTCACATTATGCAGAAACATTGGGCTAACTTTACTGTTTTGTTTTTTGTAAAGCACAAAACAGTTTTAAAAAAAAAAAAAACGCGTTCGAAAAATTGCTGCGCAAGTACCGTGTGAGATAAAAAGTTGCAACGACTGCCATTGTATTCTCTAGGGTCTTTGCTAAAAAAAAACATATATATATATATATATATATATATATATAATGTTTTGGGGTTCTATGTAATTTTCTAGCGAATAAATTATGATTTTTACATGTAGGAGAGAAATGTCAGAATTGGCCTGGGTGCTCCAGTACGCCTGTTGGGCCTCTGTATGTGGCCACGCTGTGTAAAAGTTTCACACATGTGGTATTGCCATACTCGGGAGTAATAGCAGAATGTGTTTTGGGTTGTAATTTGTGGTATGCATATGCTGTGTGTGAGAAAGAACCTGCTAATATGACAATTTTGTGAAAAAAAAAAAAGAAAAAAAAATCTTGATTTTGCAAAGAATTGGGGGGAAAAATTACAACTTCAAAAAAATTCACCATGCCTCTTTCTAAATACCTTAGAATGTCTTCTTTCCAAAAAGGGGTCATTTGGGGGGTATTTGTACTTTTCTGGCATGTTAGGGTCACAAGAAATGAGATAGGCCGTCAGTACTTCAGGTGTGATCAATTTTCAGATATTGGCACCATAGCACATTGTACTTATTTTTACCAAGGATATGTAGCAGTATAAATTTTGGCCAAAATTTATCAAGAAAAATTACAAATTTGCTAAATTTTATAACAGAAACAAAGAAAAATTCATTTTTTTACAGAATTTTCAGTCTTTTTTCTTTTATAGCACAAAAAATAAAAAACCCAACGGTGATTAACCACTTTCAGACCGGACCAATTTGCAGCCAAAGACCAGGCCCCTTTTTGCGATTTGGCACTGCGTCGCTTTAACTGAAAATTGCGCGGTCATGCGACGTGGCTCCCAAACAAAATTGACGTCCTTTTTTTCCCACAAATAGAGATTTCTTTTGGTGGTATTTGATCGCCCCTGCGGTTTTTATTTTTTGCGCTATAGACAAAAAAGAGCGACAATTTTGAAAAAAAATGCATTATTTTTTATTTTTTGCTATAATAAATATCCCCCAAAAATATATAAAAAAACTTTTTTTTTCCTCAGTTTAGGCCGATACGTATTCTTCTACATATTTTTGGTAAAAAAAAATCGCAATACGCGATTATTGATTGGTTTGCGCAGTTATAGCGTTTACAAGATAGGGGATAGTTTTATAGCATTTTTATTAATAATTTTTTTTAATTAGTAATGGCGGTGATCAGCGATTTTTATTGTGACTGCGACATTATGGCGGACACATCGGACATTTTTGACACATTTTTGGGACCATTGTCATTTATACAGCAATCGATGCTATTTAAATGCATTGATTCCTGTATAAATGACACTGGCAGTGAAGGGGTTAACCACAAGGGGGCAGTGTAGGGGGCACGACAGGCATTAAGGAGGGACCTTATATATACACCCTCCTGCCTGTATGTGCCATTCTGCCGACGTATATCTGTGTGCGCCGGTCGGGAAGTGGTTAAATACCACCAAAAGAAAGAGTAATTGTCATTTAAAATGTGAAAGCACCGAAAGCTGAAAATTGGTCTGGTTATTAAGGGTGTTTAAGTGCCCGGTGGTCAAGTGGTTAAGCTCTGTGACAGGGCAACAGGCTATACATATAGTTTTATGGTTTACGAGGGAAGACATAGTCACGTGGAGCCCCAATAACTGCCCAGACTACATAGGGAGCAGGGGTAAGATTGTTTGGGACTTGGTGTTACCCTTATTCGGAAAGGGGTACCACTTGTACATGGACAATTATTACACAAGCGTGCCACTTTTTAGTCACTGTTTTGATTGTGGAATTGGCGCATTTGGCAACGTACAATCTAATCGCAGGTGCCTCTCCCAACGGATTGAAGAATCCCAACTTAGACAGGTGAAGAAAGCCTGCTTAAGATGTAATAATTTGGGGGCGTGGCCTGACCTGGCATGAAGACAGTCGCATAATCCCAGAGCTCCGGCACCACAGGATCGTAACTTCAATAAAACGGAGGTAATATTCTGCCAAATCATACCTAAGGAATGGGGACCGCTTCCCGTACCTCATCTGCCTCCCGCTCTCGGTCCCCACGGGAACTGAGTGGAACCCCGAGCCAACACATCCCCGAAATGTTCAGGACAGGCAGAGGAAACATGGTGCCTTCCCGCCACTCCACCTCGCAACCACCGCTGACTGACCAGCCGCTCTCTACTCCCCCACATACCCGCTCACTCGGGGACAGCGGCGGAATAGATCTGATGCCGCACCCACAGATAAACATCCATGATCTACGCTCCGTAGCGGACGATATAAAAGGCACCCTGGCGGCCGCCATTGCAGATTTGCGGCTCGACATACACGCCCTGACTGACCGAGTTAAAACGGTTGAACGAGTAGCTGAACGACATAATGAGCTCCTACATGTCACAACCGCCCGCATTGACTCCCATACTCTTCAGATGCGCGACATGCAGCGCCATCTCGAAGATTTGGACAATAGGGGCCGCCGCCACAATCTCAGGGTCCGCGGGATGCCCGAATCCATTGAAAATGATTCAATCCCCCAAGCTGTTATAGGTCTCTTTAATGGCATCCTCGGCCGTCCACCCCAATCTCCTATAGTCATGGAGAGGATACACCGTGCACTACGCCCTAAAGGGAAAGATGGCGACCCCCCAAGAGATATTGTCTGCTGCATTGTTGACTACAGGCTGAAAGAGGACATTATCAAGCAGGCGAGAAGCATGCAGCAAATCCTCCATGAGGGGTCAACTATCCAAATTTATCAAGACCTCTCAGGCATAACATTGCGACACAGACGGGACCTAAAACCTCTGCTGGATGTCCTTAGAGAAAAGAATGTCCCCTACAAGTGGAAGTTCCCATTCTGCCTGTCTGCCTCTGCCAACGGCCGCACATCCCTTCTCAGAGTGCCTGAAGATTTACCACATTTTTGTAGCGCACTCGGCATCCCCTTGATACCGGTACCTAACTGGTATGCGGAATTCCGCCACTCTGCCTCTAGAAAGGACGAGGCATTGGAAGAACCTATGGAGGCCCAGAACACCAGATACCGCAGGAGGAGATCACCCTCCACCCCGAGGCGCTTCACTAGACACCAGATGGGAAACCGAGAGCGAAGCCCTTCTGCATCGCCTAAGGCACGAAGGAATCGCAGGGACCGTTAGCTCTGATGGTCCGCATGTACACCTTAATGCTGATGCCCACCTCTACCCTCCTCACAGAACCTGACCTAAGTTCTGATTTTTTGATTTTTTATTTTTATTTTGTAATTCTATTTTTACTTTCTTTTTCCACTATCCGTGGTACACTTTTACGGGGAAGCACTAACCACCACACTCTTCACCATGTTCCTAGTTACGGCATCAGTCTGCTGCGGCTAACCTAAAGATCGTTCTCCCCTCAGAACAGGCTTCGGCCGGTTCTCTGCTGATCGCGCTGATCATTGGCTCTACGATATCTCTGAGCACCCCCCCCCTTTCTTGTATAAACTGACTTCTGCCCACCAACCAGCTGACGAGGCGAAGACTACAGATTCCATAATGCTCTGCGGCATTCAACCCCACCCCCCGCCGGAGGCATGATCTACTGCGCAACGCATCCACGCATGGAGTTCCCCTCAGCACTCGCAGATTCCGACTTCCTCTACGGCTCTATCCATAATACGCCATCTACTGACCTAGTACTCCTGCCTCTTCTATTGTCACATATCGGACCGCCGACTGGTACTGCTTGGCTGAACACTCACCTGGATCGTCAGCCTATTCGCCACGTACTGGCCCTCAGCAACGATCGATATACGGACATCTTCATCACCAGCCTCTCTGAGACGCACCTGGGTCAGGACTGCAAAACTCCTCACAACATCGACTCAGCGATACAACAGCTTCCCTGCTGGTAACTGATATCACATTCACCCAGAATGGCGATACTCTAACAGATGTCGGGGCGCCCAGACACATGCGCACTCACGGATCCCCATTGACGCTTTCTGAACCCTTTTTTTTTTTTTTTTTTTTTATCCCTAGTCTGATGGGTAACTATATCTATAACTGTACTTTTGATTGTATCACTAATAGGATGCATTATTTCTTTAATGACACCTGCAATGCTCTTCCCATTACAGTCCCCCGGTACCTACACATTTATGCCTGATTTAATTCACTAATCCTTATTCAATATTGTTCTGTTTCCTGTTTAATGTTTATGTTGGCGGACGCCAATCGAACCACCTGCCTGTATTGCCCCGCTGACCTGTGCGGGATGGCATCTTTGGCAACCATCCCTCCCACACATGTCTGACCCTACAGGCTGGTCAACGGGTTCGCTCACTTCTGCCTATAGTTACTCCCATTTTTGGGAAATATCGTTAAGTACGCATCGGTATGATCGGTTCACCACTTTATCCCTCCACATATGGTCTGTTGACCGTAACTTAGCACATTATGATTTCATGTCCTATCAGGCAGTGACTGCCTACCTTACACATACCTCCACCACTGAGCCCATGGATCCTGTGGTGACGGACTACCTCGCACTCCCACTCTCTCTTTAACGCTACGGTCCCGGTCGACCCCCAACACAGATACGTGCTGGTGTACGGTCTCACCCTTGGAGGCCCTCTCACCACACTTATTCTGTGACTTACCGATACAATCTCCCACAAGAGGTCTGTGGACATACCTCTCCACGCCTCATCGGTCCATCTCCAGTGACCCCCCAGGCACATAGAAAACTCTTGCCCTTACTGCTCTTTCACCCCTTTCCCTGCCAACGCACTCATGGCGAACGTACTCCCTGTTCAAACCTCACAGGCCGACCAACAACCTTCTGTTCATACACTCAAACTATGCTCCATAAACATTAGAGGACTCAACACACCTGAAAAGAGATCTCAACTCTTATATTCTTTGCAACATTCGAAGACACAAATTGCACTTATTCAGGAGACACACTTCCGCACCAACTCCATTCCTAAGCTCCAAAATGTAAACTTCCCCACAGCCTTTCACTCCTCAAACATCGAAGCAAAATCCAAAGGGGTAACCATTCTCATATCTAAACACTGCCCCATTCAGATCACTGATGTCCATAGGGACCCACACGGTAGGTTCCCTTTTATTAAAGGTACTTTATATCAACGACCCCTCACCATCGCCAATATATATGCCCCCAACTCAAAACAAGTCTCCTTTTTTCGCTCCACCCTGCAACTACTTGCTAGCTTCCAATCAGGTACCCTTATAGTTGGGGGAGATTTTAATGTGGCCCTGTCACCCTCAACAGACACGTCCAATGGATCATCCTCTCTGACCTACAGGGCTCTTCGGGCAATAAGACTAGAGCTTCACAACCTACAACTCCATGACACATGGCGCACACTACACCCCACCGTGAAGGATTTCACTTACTTCTCACACCCCCACAACAAATACTCCAGGATTGATCACTTTTTTATTTCCCAAGCAAGTCTATCCTATCTCTCTGCTGCCTCCATCGATCCCTCTGTACTCTCGGACCATAACCCTATTTCCATGACCATACGTCTACCGACTTCTCGGCCTAGGGCCTCTATCTGGCGACTCGACACCTCACTACTGACAGATACCGCCAACGTACAACGTATAAACTCTTGCCTCTCCAACTTCTTCGCGGAAAACACCTCTGATGACGCCTCACACACGATCACCTGGGCCGCACACAAATGTGTTGTTCGGGGAGAACTACTCTCTATTGCCGCACAGCGTACTAAACACAGAAATGCTTGCATTGCCGATCTGACTACTCGCATCCGCAAACTTGAACACGCACACAAAGCGTCCCTTGCTGCCTCTTCTTTAACTGACCTGACTAAAGCTCGTGAGGAACTCAGAGACATCCTCCTTAGTGAACTGAAACGCAAATTTGCAATGACACAAAAAATATACTATGAATTTGGCAATAAAGCGAGCAAACTCCTAGCGAGAGCAATACAGACCAAAAGAACGGCACACACAATCCACACAATCAAACATCCCTCGGGCAAATCCTTGGTCACCACGGAAGACATTTCTAACCATTTCGTACGTTATTTCTCTAAATTATACAATCTTCCTCCCACACGACAACCTAATTCTAACACAGACCGCCAGACAGCCATCTCCGAGTTTTTGACACAATATGGCCCCACCCCCCTCTCCGCAGAGGAGTCCCTGACACTAGACCTACCCCTCTCACAAGACGAAATACTTACAGCCTTGAAGCAAATGAAGTCGGGTAAGAGCCCAGTCCCAGATGGCCTGTCTGTTGGATACTACAAGGCATTCCCGACCACACTCATCCCACATCTTACGAAAGCACTCAACGACCTCTCACCAGACTCCGCAGCTCACAGGGATATACTCGAAGCCCACATCACACTCCTTCCCAAACCAGGCAAAGACCACACATTGGTGACCAATTATCGCCCAATCTCGCTGCTCAATGTAGACGTAAAATTGTATGCAAAAGCTCTGGCAAATCGCATTCTTCCCCTTATCCCTACTTTAGTCTCTTTGGAGCAGGTTGGTTTTGTTCCTGGCAGGGAAGCCAGGGACAACACCATCAAAGCACTACACATCCACCACTGGCTTTCCAAAACTGCTACACCCGGCTTCTTTCTTTCCCTGGACGCAGAGAAGGCATTCGACAGGGTAGCTTGGGATTACATGGAGGCCACTTTGAATGCCATAGGCCTTCCACCCCGTCTGCTGCACATGATCCTGGCTCTATACTCATCCCCAACGGCTAGAATCAGGGTCAACGGCTGTCTGTCGAGTGCCTTCTCTGTGTCCAATGGAACCCGTCAAGGTTGTCCCCTCTCGCCACTCATTTTTATCCTAACCATGGAACCTATGATTCGAAAACTTAGAGACAATCCCTCCATTAAAGGCATTGAGGTCGCAAGCAATATAAAATAGCCGCCTATGCGGATGATATTCTACTTTTTTCTCGCGGACCCCATCACCACCATTCCCAACCTTTTGGCTGACTTCTCCCTATTCCACTCCCTGTCCAACCTTCGGATCAATTTCGAGAAATCCAAAGCATTAAATATAACTCTACCAACCGCTTTGGTCCAACAAAGCAAACTTAACTTCCCATTTGGTTGGGAAACACATGAACTCTCCTACCTAGGAATCAAAATTCCGACCAATCTCCATGATCTATTCGCCAGGAATTTCTCAAAGACATTGCTATCCATCCAAGGTGACCTCCAGAAATGTCATCTGGGTTCTTTTTCTTGGCTGGGTAGGATCGCCTTAATAAAAATGAATATTTTACCCAGACTTCTTTACCTTTTCCAAGCGATCCCAATTAGGTTACCGACCTCATTCTTTACTGCCTATAAACGTTCGTGTAGGATCTTTATATGGTCATCTAAGGCCCCTCGCATAGGTTGGAATAGGATGGTCTTGCCTAAGACGCTGGGAGGTCTCGGCCTCCCAGACTTACAAAAATATCACTGGGCCTCACATCTCACTAGAATTGTCGACTGGCATATCCATAGTAATACCAAAGATTGGATCGCTCTAGAAAACTCCTTCTCATCACTCCCTTTATCAAACGCACCATGGATTAACAGCAAACATGTTCCAAAAGACTACACGTTACACCCGCTCACTGGAGCCACTCTTTCCATCTTCAAAGTAGCTTGCAAACCACTTGGCATCACACCCACCCATGGCCCCATGACTCTGGAAAACAACCCTGAATTTCCCCCTGGTCTATCCTTACGCGACCCGACTTGCCATACACACACTTCACATGCCCGAGCACAAAGATTCTTCCGAGATGGGTCACTACTGTCCTTCTCTATCCTCTCCACGACACTACCCGAATACGACATCCCATTTTTTAAATATTTACAACTGCGACACTTCTTTAATACGACCACTTCTACCCCCTCATGGCACAGGGAATACACACCTTTCGAACTCTTATGTACCAATACGGAACCACAAAGCCACCTGATCTCATCCATATACGCCCTACTATTTTCCCAACATGTAATTAAGGAAGACAAATTGATCACTCAATGGGAATCAGATCTTGCCCTAACACTTACTCAAGCTGAATGGGAACGCATATTCACTCTCATCCATAAGGGCTCTTTAAACGTCTCAACACAAGAAAACAGATATAAACTCTTTTCTAAGTGGTACAGGACTCCTGACAAAATACACCACTTTCACCCGACTATTCCACCAACTTGTTGGAGGTGCAACACCGCTAGGGGAACCCTCCTTCATGTGTGGTGGGACTGCCCCATCATCCAACCATTCTGGTCAGAAATCCACACAATGATCTCCAACATAACCACAGATACACCGGCCTTTACCCCTGCACATTACTTACTACACCATACCCCTGAGCCTCTTGGCCCATACAAGAGGTCTTTATCCTTGCAACTAATCAACGCTGCCAATCTTTGTATCCCTGCTCTATGGAGAACCAACACCCCACCCTCAATCGACGACTGGATACGTCGGGTCGACAGAACGGCTGAAATGGAACGACTTATTTGTCAGGCTCGTGATAACCCAACCAAATTTACGAACACTTGGGCCTGCTGGCTACACTTTAAAAGTTCCACAACACAGACCACCACACCCCTTCTCACATCGCACCCACCTTAAACTTACTACACTACTTCCTCGTTCATACACATACATGTCTGGACTCCACCCATCACTCTTCCTTGTATATCCTCCTGGCCTAGCTTCCGTATCCCTTTCACATGACCACATCCCCCACTTATCTACTTGCTCTCATAGATAAAAACATCTTCCAAAACGGTCACTGGAATCCCCCACTTCACCTCCTCCCCTCCCCCCCCCCCCTTTTCCCACATGCTCTCAGCCCTTTGGGCTCTACATCCGAGTCTGGATGCTCCTTCTATATTTGCGGTACTAGTTCCTGACTCTTTGACCCTTTACCGTTCACAGCAAGTACCCTAAAGGGGTGAACGGTATCTGGGCCACCCGCGAAGGACGCATCCATGACCCTCATATACCTCCTTGATCAGCAAGTACTCTGACACTTCTCATCAATCACCTTGCAGATCGCGGTACTCTCAAAACACACTACACTGTACTCCTGCTGCCATATTGCTACGATTTCTTACAACACAAAACCCCCTCGTGGGAGACAGAGAAGCATATCTATATATATCACAGAATACCACTGTTTCCTTCCGCAACTATCACCCATACAGTATTATAAGTTTAAGTCAACTGTATGCATTTACCTTCTGTTGATCTCGTTATCTTCATTTGCTTTATATGTTACAATTTACTGTTATCCTGATAAAACTCAATAAAATTCTTTGAAAAAAAAAAAAAAAGTAAGGCCAGACGCTGGTATAAAGAACTGTCTGTATACTAATTGTAATTGGCTCTGCTGAAAATAAAAAAAAAATACATATGTGCCGAAGCATGGGGGCAGGGGAGGAGGGGCGGATTGCCCCCATGCTTTGGCATAAATTTTTTAGGCCCAGATTGCAATAAAAAAAAAGTTGTTTCATTGAGTTAATGTTTTAGTGTTACCTTTGTTTTCTTTTTAGGTACTCCATTCAGCTGCAGCACAGATTTATTTATTTTGACAGCAACAGGGTTTGCTCTCACGATATGTAAATCAGCGACTCCAGTGCTCTAGGAGGTGATTTGACCACCATAGTTAAAAAAAAAAACAGTGCATGTATGGCCATCATTAGAAGTGGGTGGATGCAAGACTGCATGAAAAAAAAAGAACAATACAATGTATGCCCTACAAGGACCAGCGACATACTGGTATGTTGCTGGACTTTGAGTGGTTATACCAGAATGGTGCCTGCAGGTTTAGGTATCATCTTGATATCGTTCTTTTCAGCTGATGGTCAGCTTTTATGCAGCTAATTAGCCTCTAGACTGCTTCTACAAGCAGTGGGAGGGAACGTCCCCCCCACCGTCATCCATGGTTTTCTCTGGCTCTCCTGTCCTACCGGGTTCCTCCAGCTGACCATTCTCTAATTATCCAGGTTTTTTTTCATATGCTAGCTATTTATCCTTTTTAGTCCTTAGTTTCAATGTATTCAGCTCCTATGTAATTGAAAATACTTTAATTGTTTTTGATATTTAGTTTATTTTATTTTTTTCAGGCATCATGTGAGGACTGCGGAGGAGCTTTGGGCAAATTCAGTGGCTGGCTGTGTACCCCTGTATTTCCCCTTGTGGTTTTGGGGTGGGGGGCAGTAGATATTTGGCCAAGGACGCTGTCACTGTTTGTCAACAGGGTGGTATTCATCCACATCCCTTTATGAGATGTGAGTGCGGCGCTCCCGGATGCCACTAGGGGGAGTTTTCCCCTTGGCTCTGGAAACTGCTCAGTCTCACTGACTGGACATGCATTCCTGGAAGGGCCGTTCAATGTCAGGTAATGAGCTGATTGCACGTACCTGGTGGGGTGGTCGGGATGCCCTATTTAGGCTGACATGTTTCAGCAGGGTTTTGTTCAGACCCGCTGGTCATCTCCAGTGGAGGTCTAGCAGCCAGTCAGTGAGGAGCAGAGCTAACCATATAGAAGTAAAGGTATGTTTTGCTTTTATCCATGCAACCCAGCGTGTTTTTGCCTTTCCCTTATAATCCATAATAAATGTCTGCATATCTTTTGTCTATGCACTCTAGGAGGCTCTAGGGCAAGACTACCTTGGTGGGTCTGCCTTAATTATATTAGAAAGAAGCCTGGATAGTGGATACTGCATGGGAGATTGAGGCTGCACATGATAAGGGATATATAGAGCTGATGCTTTTTCCTTGGACAATTTCATCGTTACACATTGTACTATGGGGAGATGGAGATGAAGTTGCTAACCCCAATAAACCCCGGATAGCCATATATAATAACCCTTTGTTGTAAGTGTTACATATAACCATTGACCATCTGAGAGACAGGGCTGTTTGTGTTTGTGTAATAACACTATACCTATATGCTACTTACATAGGTGTATCCCCATTTCTACTAGTAATCATATGGGGGGCGGGTCATACCTGCCACTGGCTCTGTTGCTCACTCTTTTGCGGTCCACGCATTTTGCTTGTAAGTACTTAAGTAAAGATTTATTTTTGCGTATATAGTATGTTAATATATGTGTTGAAAATGTTATGTTTTGAACTCTGTTTATGTTTTGTTTTGAACAGGGTTTAACACTGTAATTAACCCTTTACACTCCAGATAAGGAGTTATTTGTCAATGTGAAAATTGTTGAGCACAGCACTGTCCACCTAGTGTGAGGCAATGCACCCCTCCACAGAGATAGCCCCCCGCTATATTTTGTCCTTGGTGATTATATTTGTTTCATTACATATGTGCCAGTGTCAATACTTTGGAGGTTCCCTACCTTTATACAGGGTGTGTATGCTCATACACTAGTTTGGGTTAATACTCTTTAATGGTTTTCATTTGTTTTTATCCATTTTCTAATAAAAGACAATATTTACATATGCATATGATTTTGTGTGTTCGATACAGTGCCAAAAAAGTCCAATTATCTGTGGTCTCTATTTTGTTCAGCTGACCATAGAGCTGATCAGAGACCAGAATGGCTTCAGTCATCTCTATGGCCTAGGTAACCGGAAGCTATGAGCATTTCATGACTTTGGTTTTGCCGGAATATAAACAATGCCACTGGTAAATTGGGAAAGCATCTCATCACACCGATCTTGGTGTGGTCAGATGCTTTGAGGGGAGAGGAGAGATCTACAGTCTAATAGACCCCATTTTTTTTTTCAAAAAAGTGTACCTGTCACTATCTATTGCTATCATAGGGGATATTTACATTCCCTGTGATAGCAATAAAAATTATAAAAAAAATAAATAAAAATTAAATGAAAGGAAGAGTGTAAAAATAAAATAAAAAAGCAAATAAATAATTAAAATAAAGAAATAAATAAAGCACCCCTGTTCCCCCGGGCTCACGCGCAAAGGCAAACGCCGTCCTTCTCTGTAAATCTGAAGTGGTAACCTGTAAAGGCTTTTAAAATATATGTAGTTTGTCGCCGCTGCGCGGCTGTGCTCAATTTTAAAGTATGTTGTGTTTGGTATCTATGTACTCGGCATAAGATCATCTTTTATATTTTACCAAACATTTGGGCAATATAGTGTGTTTTAGTGCATTATAATTCAAAAAAGTTATTATTTTTTTTTTTTTTAAACCCACCATTTTAATTTGTAGGGCCTTTCCTTTTAAAAAAAAATGTATTATGTTTGGGAATTCAAAGTCATTTTCTAGCAAAAAAAAAAAAGAAAAGTTTAATGTAAACAAAAAGTGTCCAACATGGCTTTGTCTTCATCTGGTTAGAAGAGTGGGTGATGTGTGGCATAAGCTTCTGATGTCGTGCATAAAATGCCAGGACAGTTCAAACACCCCCCCCCCCCCAATGACCCCTTTTGAAAAGTAGACACCCCAAGCTATTTGCTGATAAGCATGTTGAGTCCATGGAATATTTAACATTTTTTTTTTTTTACATTTTTTACACAAAGTTGTCACTAAATGATATATTGCTCACACATGGCGTGGGTATATGTGAAATTACACCCCAAAATACATTCTGCTGCTTCTCATGATTTCATTTCCTCATTACCTATCACAGTTTTGGAGGCCATGAAATGTCAATATAGCACAACCCCCCCACCACCCCATTTTGGAAAGTAGACACTCCAAGCTATGTGCTGAGAGGCATGTTGAGTCCATGTAATATTTTATATTTTGCCACAGGTTTCAGGAATATTACAAAATTGTTTTTTTTTTTTGGACAAAGTTGCTACTAAACGATATATATGGTTCGAACATGCCATGGGTATATGTGGAATTACACCCCAAAATAGGGATGTAGGGCATAAAGTTTCGGATGGCCTGTAATGCCAAGATAGCACAACCCCCCCCCCCCCCCCCCCCAGATGACCCAATTTTGGAAAGTAGACACCCCAAGCTATTTGCTAAGAGGCATGGTGAGTATTTTGAAGCTCTCGTTTGTTTTGGAAAATGGAGAAAGAAAAGGAAATTTTTTTTATTTTTTCAATTTTCAAAACTTTGTGACAAACAGCAAGATCTGTAAAATACTCAACATGCCTCTCAGCAAATAACTTAGGGTGTCTACTTTCCAAAATTGGGTCATTTGGGGGTGTTTGTGCTATATGAGTATTTCTTGGCCTCTGAAACTGTGATAGGTAGTGAGGTGTGAAATCAACAAAAAATCTACACCCTCAGAAAGCCTGAAGACGATGATTGATTTTCGGGGTCCTGTACGCAGCTAGACTGACAAAAAGTCCCACACATATGGTATCCCTGTACTTGGGAAAAGCAGCAGAACGTATTTTGGGTTGTAATTTCGCCTATACCCATGGCATGTTTAAACAATAAATCATTTATTGACAACTTTGTAAAAAAAAAAAAAAAAAAAATGTTGTAATTTTCCCGAAACTTGTGACAAAATATGAAAAATTCCATAGACTAGCTTGGGGTGTCTACTTTCCAAAATGGGGTCATTTGAGGTGAGTTGTGGGCATTTCATAGCCTCTGAAACTGTGATAGGTAGTGAGGTGTGAAATCAACAATTTGCTCCCTTAAGGCCCGTACACACGATCAGACTTTTTGACAACAAACATGCAAATTAGCTGTTTTGGACCATCATCCGACCGTGTGTACGCTCCATCGGACCAACTTTTTCAGTTTTCATCTGACTTTTGTTGGCTGTGCGAACAGACCAACTTTCTGCCAACAAAAGTCTGATGGAACAAAGTCCAACCGTGTGTACACAAAACCATCAGACTTTAGTCCAAAGTACAAACACGCATGCTCAGAACCAATGAAAAAGATCAGACAACAATACAGAAGTTGACCAAAGGTGGCACTGGAGTATTTGAACGTCCTCTTTTGAAGTGTCTTCAGTATGTTGAAACGTCACTACGTTCATGTTTGTTGCTTAAAAAGTCAGATCGTGTGTATGCAATACAAACTTGGGGCCAATGCCCTTTGTACAAAAATCCACGGGAAAGTTGGTACAAAGTCTGATCGCGTGTATGAGGCTTGAGACAGCCTGAATTTTTGAGGTCCTGTATGCGGCTAGGCTCCCAAAAAGTCTCACACATGTGGTATCCCCGTACTCAGGAGAAGCAGCAGAATGTATTTTAGGGTGTAATTTCACATATACCCATAGCATGTGTGAGCAATATATAATTTCAGTGACAACTTTGTGTAATTTCTTTTTTTCTTTTGTCATTTTTCAATCACTTGAAAACAAAAAAAATTAAATATTCAATGTGCTCAAACAGGCCTCTCAGCAAATTCCTTGGGGTGTCTACTTTACAAAATGGGGTCATTTGGGGAGGGGGGGGGGGGGGGTTTGTACTGCCTTTCTTTTTTTTTTTTTTGAAAAATATTTATTGGGTTTTTCAAACATAACAGAAATAATTGGTATACAAACTGTGGATTATATAGACAAGAGGAGGAAAGACAAGGTACGGTTGCAACATGTGTCATAAACAGAGCCTTCAGAAGTGGAAGCGACGTTATCAAACGTGTATTAACATCTACATATACTAGACTATTTAGGGTGGCCTTGAGAAGCATAGCTTGGTAAGGAGATTGTGTTTGCTCTCTGGGCGCCAAGGGGCTTAGAAGTGCGGCTATGTGTTCATGCATCGGAGGTACGTAGGGGGTCTGGTGGGCTGGGAAGTTTAAGTCTACCCAACGAGTTGGTAAGCTCTCTTTTGAGGTACCATTCGGTGTATCGAAACGGTTCCATGATGTCAGTTAGAGTGTCCTCTGACAGTTCACTCTCCATAAACTTGCGCCATCTGACAAAAAACCGTGAGCTAGTTTGGAAGTTCGACATTATGGTGTCCAGTCTTTCGAGGTAGAAGAGTGAGAGGAGGGCCTTCTTGGTCATCT
>CM053028.1:56912532-56949429 GCA_028564925.1 Lithobates sylvaticus
TCCAGCTTCCAGGGGACCCAGATGACCTACAGGCATGACAATAACATTACATTAATGAAGTTGAGTTACAGAGTTAAAAAAAAAAAAATCTACTTTGGGCAATTAATTTAATTACAGGGGAAATAATCGAATGATGTTTGTGTGTATAATCTCAATCCTGCACCAAATCGTATCATTTTCCCTTTTACATTTTAGCAAATAATAGGGATGAGCAAAGTTAGGAGTTTTTGTTTCCCTGCAAATCTGACAAACATTAAAAGGGTTGTAAAGATAAAAGTTTTTTCACTTTAATGCATTCTATGCATTAAGGTGAAAAAACATCTGACAATGCCGGCCCCCCCCCCCCCCCCCCCCAGTTTTACTTACCTGACCCCTCGAAAGTCCCGCGCTCGCCCCCGACATCCTCTTCGCCGCTCAGCCTGGCCGTCGATTGGTTACACTGGATGGATTGAAAGCAAGGCAGCCATTGGCTCGCGCTGCTGTCAATCACATCCAATGACGCAGCGGGCCGGGGGGCGGGGCCGAGTGATACAGCAAGAGGCTATAGCCGCCGGCTGTATCACGTGAGCGTGCCCGCAAGTACTCCACACCATGCGAGGGAGCTCGCATTAAGGTGAGAAGTGCTTGCGGGGGGGAGCCGAGACCGCCCCCTGTATATATACGTCGGCAGAATGGCACGTACAGGCAGAACCACGTACCTGTACGTGCCATTCTTCCGGCGGGTGGGGGGTCCGATCGGACCCCCCCCCCGGCCGGCGGGGACGGTCGGGATCGCTTCAGGAGCGATCCGGGATGAGGGGACGGCCAGTGGTTTCTGGCCACCCCCTCGCGATCGCTCCTGGCGAATCAGATGCTTCCTCTGTCTGTGTCAATCAAAACACAGGCAGAGGAAGTGATGTCACGCTCGGTGCGCCGGTCTATGTGACCGGAACGCCGAGCTGTGAACGTCTAAAGGTTAGTGCACCAACAGTACACTGACACCAGTACACATAGGCACACAAAACACCCCCCTGTCACCCCCAGATCACCCCCCAGATCACCCCCTCCCCCCCCCAGTCACAGTGTCACTAATTGCAGTGATCATTTTTTTACTGATCACTGCATTTAGTGTCAGTGTGACTGTAATAACTGTCAGTGCAGTTAGTTTTAGGTCCAAGGTAGCCCCCTACCCCCCCCTAATAAAGGTTTAACCCCTTGATTGCCCCCCAGGTAACCCTTTCACCCCCTTTTGCCAGTGTCACTAAGCGATCGTTTTTCTGATCGCTGTATTAGTGTCACTGCTGTCGCTAGGTAACCATTTTTTTTTTTTAGGTAACCGCCATGTTTATATAGGTTCATAAATAGGTTTATAGGTCAGGTACCCCCATATTACAACCTAAATAAAGGTTTTAACCCCTTGATTGCCCCTAGAGTTAACCCTTTCACCAGTGATCACTGTATAACTGTCACTGGTGACGCTGGTTAGCCAGTTAGTTATTTCGTTATTTAGGTTCCCCGTCAGGTTTTTATATAGCGTCAGGTACCCCCATATATTACCTAATAAAGGTTTTAACCCCCTGATTGCCCCTAGTTAACCCTTTCACCCCCTTTTGCCAGTGTCACTAAGCGATCGTTTTTCTGATCGCTGCATTAGTGTCGCTAGGTAACCATTTTTTTTTTTTAGGTAACCGCCATGTTTATATAGGTTCATAAATAGGTTTATAGGTCAGGTACCCCCATATTACAACCTAAATAAAGGTTTTAACCCCCTGATTGCCCCTAGAGTTAACCCTTTCACCAGTGATCACTGTATAACTGTCACTGGTGACGCTGGTTAGCCAGTTAGTTATTTCGTTATTTAGGTTCCCCGTCAGGTTTTTATATAGCGTCAGGTACCCCCATATATTACCTAATAAAGGTTTTAACCCCCTGATTGCCCCTAGTTAACCCTTTCACCCCCTTTTGCCAGTGTCACTAAGCGATCGTTTTTCTGATCGCTGCATTAGTGTCGCTAGGTAACCAGTTTTTTTTTGTATTACTGTTACGGGTGACGCTGGTTAGTTAGCTTTATTTTTTATACTGTCAGGGCACCCGCCATTTATTACCCAATAACGGTTTAACCCCCTGATCGCCCGGCGGGTGATATCAATTAGGTTTTAGGGTCAAATAAGGTCTGCGTCGCCCCAGGTTAGTGCCAGTACCGCAAACACCCACGCGCAAAGCATACACCTCCCTTAGTGGTACAGTATCTGAACAGATCAATATCTGATCTGATCAGATCTATACTAGCGTCCCAGCAGTTTAGGGTTCCAAAAAAAAAACGCATTGTTAGCGGGATCAGCCCAGATACCTGCTAGCACCTGCGTTTTCCCCCTCCGCCCAGCCCAGCCCACCCAAGTGCAGTATCGATCGATCACTGTCACTTACAAAACACTAAGCACACATAACTGCAGCGTTCGCAGAGTCAGGCCTGATCCCTGCGATCGCTAACATTTTTTTTGTGGTAGCGTTTTGATTCAGTCGCTTCAGTCAGGAGCTTTTTTACCTGTGAATCTCAAAAAAATAAAAAAAATAAAAATAGTTGTCGTTTTATTGTTCTCTCTCTCACTCTATTCTCTCTCTATTGTTGCTCTTTTTTTACTCCATTCTATTCTGCAATGTTTTATTATTTTTTATCATGTTTTATCTTGCTTTTCAGGTATGTAATTTTGTTTACTGTGTTTTAGTGTTAAGCATTTTTTTGTTTTCAGGTGCGCCATTCAGTTGCAACGCGGATTTATTTATCTTGACAGCAACAGCGTTTGCTCCCACGATACATAAAGCCGCGACTCCAACGCTGTAGGAGGTGATTTCACCACCACAGTTAAAAAAAAGAGCATATATGCCGAAGCATGGGGGCAGCAGGGGGGGGGAGGAGCGATTGGCTCCTAATGCCACGTACATACGGTCGAAATTCCGACCGTGTGTACACGGCATAACTTTTGCGGGAGGATGCCCCCATGCATCGGCATATATAAATGGTGCATGTATGCCCATCATTAGAAGTGGGTGGATGAAGGGAGGTATTCTAATGGTGGGCATACCCACCAATCAATCTCTTTTTTTTTTCGTTCAGCCAAGAGGCTGCATGAAAAAAAAAAGATTACAATATATGTCCAGTATGTTGCTGGACTTTGAATGGTTATACCAGAATGATGCCTGCAGGTTTAGGTATCATCTTGGTATCATTCTTTTCAGCCAGTGATCGGCTTTCATGTAAAAGCAATTCTAGCGGGTAATTAGCCTCTAGACTGCTTTTACAAGCAGTGGGAGGGAATGTCCCCCCTCCCGGATATAAACCGCGCCATTGGGAAATTGGGAAAGCATTTTATCACACCAATCTTGGTGTGGTCAGATGCTTTGAGGGCAGAGGAAAGATCTAGGGTCTAATAGACCCCAATTTTTTCAAAAAAAGAGTACCTGTCACTGCCTATTGCTATCATAGGGGATATTTACATTCCCTGAGATAACAATAAAAATCATAACAAAGAAAAAAAATGGAAGGAACAGTTTAAAAATAAAATAAAAAAGCTAAATAAATAAAAAAAAAACCAAAAAAAAAAAAAAAAAAAAAAAAAGCACCCCTGCCCCCCCTTCTCTTGCGCAAAGGCGTACACAAGCGTTGGTCTGGCGTCATATGTAAACAGCAATTGCACCATGCATGTGAGGTATCACCGCGAAGGTCAGATCGAGGGCAGTAATTTTAGCAGTAGACCTCCTCCGTGAATCTAATGTGGTATCATGTAAAGGCTTTTAAAGGCTTTTAAAAATGTATGTAGTTTGTCGCCACTGCGTGTTTGTGCGCAATTTTAAAGCATGTCGTGTTTGGTATCCATGTACTCGGCCTAAGATCATATTTTTTATTTCATCAAAAATTTGAGCAATATAGTGTGTTTTAGTGCATTAAAATAAAAAAAAGTGTATTTTTTCCACAAAAAATGCGTTTGAAAAATCGCTGCGCAAATACTGTGTGGAAAAAAAAAAATGCAACACCCACCATTTTAATCTGTAGGGCCTTTGCTTTAACATTATATATAGTGTTTGGGGGTTCAACGTAATTTTCTTGCAAAAAAAAAAATATGTTTTCATGTAAACAAAAAGTGTTAGAAAGGGCTTTGTCTACAAGTGGTTAGAAGAGTGGGTGACGTGTGACATAGGCTTCTAAATGTTGTGCATAAAATGCCAGGACAGTTCAAACCCCCCCCAAATGACCCCATTTTGGAAAGTAGACACCCCAAGCTATTTGATGAGAGCAATGTTGAGCCCATTAAATATTTTTTTTTTTTTTTGTCCCAAGAGATTGAATAATGAAAAAAAAAAAATATATATATTTTTTTTACAAAAAGTTGTCACTAAATGATATATTGCTCAAACATGTCATGGGCATATGTGGAAATACACCCCAAAATACATTCTGTTGCTTCTCCTGAGTACGGGGATACCACATGTGTGGGACTTTTTGGGAGCCTAGCTGCGTACGGAACCCCAAAAACCAATCACCGCCTTCAGGCTTTCTAAGGGTGTAATTTTTTTATTTCACTTCTCACTGCCAATCACAGTTTCGGAGGCCATGGAATGCCCAGATGGCATAAAACCCCCCAAAATGACCCCATTTTGGAAAGTAGACACCCCAAGCTATTTGCTGAGAGGTATGGTGAGTATTTTGCAGATCTCGCTTTTTGTCACAAAGTTTTGAAAATTGAAAAAAAGAAAAAAAAAAATTTTTTTTTTTACTTTCTTCATTTTCAAAAACAAATGAGAGCTGTAAAATACTCACCATGCCTCTCAACAAATAGCTTGGGGTGTCTACTTTCCAAAATGGGGTCATTTGGGGGGGTTTTGTGCTATTTTGGCATTTTATGGCCTTCGAAACGGTGATAGGTAGTGAGGAGTGAAATCAAAAATTTGCACCCTTAGAAATCCTGAAGGCGGTGCTTGGGTTTCGGGGCCCCGTACGCGGCTAGGCTCCCAAAAAGTCCCACACATGTGGTATCCCCATACTCAGGAGAAGCAGCAAAATGTATTTTGGGGTGCAATTCCACATATAACTATGGCATGTGTGAGCAATATATCATTTAGTGACAACTTTTTGAAAAAAAAAAAAAATCTTTTTTATTTTTGTCTTTATTCAATCACTTGGGACTAAAAAAAAAAATATTCAATGGGCTCAACATGCCTCTCAGCAAATAGCTTGGGGTGTCTACTTTCCAAAATGGGGTCATTTGGGGGGGTTTTGTACTTCTCTGCCATTTTAGCACCTCAAGAAATGAAATAGGCAGTCATAAATTAAAAGCGGTGTAAATTCCAGAAAATGTTCTCTAGTTTGTAGACGCTATAACTTTTGCGCAAACCAATAAATATACGCTTATTGGCATTTTTTTTACTAAAGACATGTGGCTGAATACATTTTGGCCCAAATGTTTGACTAAAATTGAGTTTATTAGATTTTTTTTATAACAAAAAGTAGAAAATCTCTTTTTTTTTCAAAATTTTCGCTCTTTTTCCGTTTATATCGCAAAAAATAAAAATCACAGAGGCAATCAAATACCATCAAAAGAAAGCTCTATTTGTGGGAAGAAAAGGACGCAAATTTCGTTTGGTTACAAAATTGCATGACCGCGCAATTACCAGTTAAAGTAGTGCAGTGCGAAATTGAAAAAAGACCTCTGGTCCTTTGGCTGCCAAATGGTCCGGGGCTGAAGTGGTTAAAAAAAAAAAAATGCTCCCAGGGACTGAGCGGTTGTTTCACGGCAGGTGTCCAAATGTATCACCAAAAAAACATTAAAAAGCTCCAGATCGTGTAATAAGTTTAAACAGGGATACTTTATTACAGCTCTAACGAGCAAAAGAACAGGCTAAAAACAGTCTTACAAAGACCAACAGTGTATCAAAAACACCAGCAGTATATAAAAACTGACAGGCTGTTTAGCGAAGAAAAAAACTCTAAGTATGAGCTTTAAAATGCAATCGCGCATGCGCAAGTTTGTGTGGGCGTGGTTACCCTATGCACCAATATATTGTGTTTGCACTAATTTATTTTTCTCACCAAGTACATGTTCTTTCATCTTTTATGGTATGATTTGATCACATATCATTAATATTTTTATTAATATTTTTTCATTAATATTTTTCACTATAATTGTTTGTATTATACACTGAGCAATCATTTGATTTTTTGTATGTTGGAGCGCTGCACTTTTTCTTTTATCACAGCTTTTTGCCCGGTATCTTGGTTATAGTGTTCAGCTGCCCTTATTGAAACCTACTGAGCGCAGATTCCTTCACCTTTTTATTTTCTGTTTACCAATAGAATTCAATGGATCGCATCCAAAACGCAAGTACTGAATTTTTACCACGATTTTACCATGATTTTGCCGCGATTATTTCTTTTTTTTACACTGTGTATAGCTGGTTGCTAAAGAGGGGGACGGGCTTCCCAGACCCTTCCTTAGCAACCGGCTATATACAGTGTAAAAAATGAATAAAATAAAAACGCAAATAGCGGCAAAAACGCGTGTCCAAAAATGCAGCAAGCACCGCAAAAAGCACTGCAAGAACGCTCAAAAGCAACATGCATAGATGGGAATCGAGCCTTAGGAAAAAGTAAGGTGATTTTAAAGGTCATAATAGGGAGATTGAACTTGCTCCTAAAGGTAACAGAATCTTATTTTACCTATCCTGGACTTGGCCCCTCATTAGCCTCATATTTAACTTTTTTTTAAAAGAGGAAAAAATAAACGATAAAAAAGAAATCAAAAATGAAAGTGCCACACAAATTTCTAAAGAAATAATCAAAAGGAAACATGAGAAAAACACAAATACAATGAAAACACATATGAAATAAATTAAGCTACACCAAGGCTGGATTCACACCTATGCAGTTTTTGTGCTTTGTGCCTTTTTGCAGATTTGCACTACAGAACGTGTTCCATAGGAAACCATGTTAAATGGACTGTTGTGCAAATCTGCAAAATGCAAAAAGCACTAAAACTGCATAGGTGTGAATCCAGCCTAAATACACAATCCCCCCCCCCCCCCCCCCCCCCCAAAAAAAAACGATTTTTTTAACCGATTTTTCCTGCACTGGACTGTACTGGAATGCTGTAAAACACCTCAAAACGCACTGAAACACACATGTCCTTGTTTATGGTTAAGGAAAAAAAAGAGGGAAAAAAATGCACTGGAATACATCAAAAATGCACCAAGACACATCAAAAACGCCCATGCAGAAAAGCATCTGGAACGCTTCTGGACTGCGTTTCTATGGTGTGAACTGGCCGAAGAGTATTTAGTTCACCAATGGCAAATTCAGTTTTAAATTACTCTGCTCAACCTTAGCAATTTACTGGGTAATATTATTATTATTATACAGGATTTATATAGTGCCAACAGTTTGCGCAGCGCTTTACAACATCGGGGAAGACAGTACAATTACAATACAATTCAATACAGGAGGGATCAGAGGATACTTCTTGTGTTTTAATATGTATGTGATAATATACCCCCTGCTAAAAGCCCAATTACAGCTCATTTCATTTTTTTTATTTTGGGGTGGAGGAGGGAGTAGTAGTAAAGAGGTTGGATCTTTTGTCAGATTTCTATTGTAAAAATAGAATGCAGAAAGGTTGGAATATCTGTAGAGTTTTTATTGCTGACCGTGTCTTCCTTTGGTAAAGGTGGCCATATATTTTTGTGACCAATCTTGGTATGATTATCATCGTTATAGAATATGATGATTATTTATTCTTCATCAGTTGAAATATTTTACAATGTTCTGCACTTTCATTGAAGATATTGATTCAAAATATGGTCTATCCAAAGTGATCTACTAAAAATTAATCAATTTGTATTACAATTGATTCTTTGACATACACACAGATATTTATTCAATTAATCTGAAGTAATCAATAAGATTTTGGCAGAGGTGAAACCAATCAAGAACTCACTAAAGCAATTTATTATACTAAATAAACGATTTACTAAATTATATACTAAATATACTAAATAATATACTAAATAAATATTATTATTATAATACAGGATTTATATAGCGCCAACAGTTTACACAGTGTTTTACAATATAAAAGGGAGAAAATATAGTTACAATACAATAAAATATAATAGGGTTAAAGAGGAGGGCCCACAAAAAAAAAAAAAAAAATTAAAAGTCAGCAGCTACAAATACTGCAGCTGCTGACTTTTAATAATCGGACACTTACCTGTCCCAGGGTCCAGCGATTGCGGGGGAACGAGGCCCCCCCTCGTTCCCCGCTCCGCTCGCGGCGCCGGCATTCCTAATGTGGGCACCCGGCTTTGCCTTCACAGCCGGGCACCCATTGCGCATGCGCGAGCCGCGCCGTGCGCCGGGATTCGACGCTCACTCATCTGGGACACGTGACAGGTCCCAGATAACTGTGCAGCGCCTAGGGGAAGTGACGTCAGTGCCCGGGCACTGAAGGTGGCAGACTACGAGGGACCCCCTAGCAACAGGCATTTAGAGGTGAGTACATTTTTTTTTTTTTCAATTATTTATTTATTTTTTTATGATTTTTAAGACAATTTTTTTTTTTTTGGTGGCAACACCACTTTAAGAAGGCCTTTCAGTTCAGACTTATTTCATTCAGTTTGATTGCATGATCAAATGAATTATCATATCTAAGGCCTGATTCACACCTATGCATTTTTAGTGCTTTTTGGATTTTGCAGATTTGCACTACAGAACGTGTTCCATAGGAAACCATGTTAAATGGACTGTAGTGCAAATCTGCAAAATGCAAAAAGTGCTAAAAATGCATAGGTGTGAATCCAGCCTAAAAGTGTGTGTGTCCACCATTATGCCCCTCATTTTTTTTTCCTTACCCCCGTGGAACAAGAATAGTAAATGTTCCCAGTGGGGTCACAGAAAGCAATATAAACCTCACAAACAACCTTATCCTTCCCCCATTTATCCAAAACTAAATGAACAATTGTGCCTGGAATTGGGCTTCAATTAGAAAGACATTAGAGGCCTATTAATAAGGATTACATTTTTTTTTAATTAGTTGGATCCCCCCCCCCTCCCTTTTTTTTTCTATTACACCATTTACTATTTTCAAAAGACAACTTGACGGTTGAATACACACTTTTATATCATTAGTTTGATGCAATCTTATTAACCTGTGATTTTATAAGAAAAGAATTGCAGGATTAGTATAGTGTTGTATTGCATAGCCATTTACGTGTAAGAATGTGGGTGTCGGTCAAGTTTGTCTTTTTTTTTTTTCTTCTGATTTTCTTTGAAAAAATTCAGTAATTTTGTTCTCAGCTACAAAAACCTCCTTCGCTGATTTTATATTTCACTCTCCTGTAGACCGCGGCTTCACTGAAAAACCTGATTTATTTCACAACCTCTTTATAAATAGGTGTCTATGGCCTCATTCACACGAGCCTCTTGCATTTGCTTTTATATAATTGTAGAGGAAACTGACCTGGGAAGAAAAATTACTGTTTTGCGTTTAAATGCAAAATGTACATTTTCCGAACTCCCTTTTATCGCGTGCTTACTTGTGTTTACACACATTCAGAGTACAGTGGAACCTTGGACTACGAGCATAATCCATTCCAGGAGAATACTTGTAATCCAAAGCACTCGCATATCAAAGCGAGTTTCCCCATAGAAGTCAATGGAAATGAATATAATTCATTCCACATTGACTTCTATTGTATGCAGTACCGTATTTGGCCAGAGGTAGGGGGGGTGCCGGGGAGACTCGTAAATACTCAGAGACCGCTCGGAACCGCCCGGGTGGACTCGGAAACACACGGGAACAGAGTATTTCTGAGTGTTTCCAAGTATTTCCTAGTGTCACCGGCGCCCACCCACCTCTGGCCAAAAGCACACCCTCTGCCTATTTGCAGTCCTCTGCCAAATGTACACTGAGCTGCGCATGCACCGCTCCGTTTATATTCTGGCACACTGGCAGTTCACTGGCATTTCTGGCATTACACACGATCGGAAATTCCGCCAGCAAAAGTCCGATGAGAGCTTTTGGTCGGAAAATGCGACCGCGTGTATGCTCCATCGGACTTTTGCTGGCGGAAATCCAGCCAGCAAAAGATTGAGAGCAGGTTTCTTAATTTTTCGGTCAGAAAAGGTGTTGATCGGAAATTCCGATCGTCTGTACCAATTAGGACGCGCAAAATTCCTATGCATGCTCGGAAACAATTCGACGCATGCTCAGAAGTATTGAACTTTATTTTCTCGGCTCGTTGTAGTGTTGTACGTCAACGCTTTCTTGGCGGTCGAAAGAATTCCGTTGGAAAAAACATCCAAGATTTTGCTGACAGAAAATCCACTCGTGTGTACGCGGCATTAGAGTGGCATCATCCTCTGTTGGCCAATCAAAATGGCCAAAAAACAGTACCCAAAAGAACCTGGGGAGAAGATACCAGCGAGGGACCTCGTGGGCATCAGACTGATGGAACTAAGGTGTGTATGTGTGTTTTAGTTCCAACAACAGAAAAAGAAACAACCAGAAGTTAACTATTTTCTATAAAAAACAGAAATAAATTGGGCTTTGCATAAACTTTAAATGTGAACAGACATCGAACGCTTCAAACTCTAATGTACAAATAGGCATGAAGATAGTCATCGATACGATGGACAGACGTAGATATCAAGGGAGAGGCGGGGGGGGGGGGGGTGAATTCCTTACTAAAACTGGCTTCCAAACACATAGAAAACATAGAAAAGTGACGGCAGAAAAAGTCCATTGAATCTGCCTATTTTATTTTTGATTTTTTGTTATAGTTTTGTTTTGTTTTTTTGTGTGGGTTTTTTTGTTTGTTTGTTTATTTTTTTTTGTTTGTTTGTTTTTTTTATTTTTATTGTTTTTGTTATTTATTGTTTTCGTTAACTTTGTTTTCTGACTATAAATCTATGTTTATCCCAAGTATGTCTGAAGCCATTTACTGTTGACTGTCTCACTACCTCTGTTGGTGGTTTATTCCAATCATCAATCACTCTTTCAGTAAAATAATACTTTCTAAGATTAGTTTTGAACTTTCCTCCACATGATATAACGTGCATTAAAGAGTGTATTCATTTTCACAACGCAGGTCTAGCGATCGTCCTGTATTAACAATGAGACCGAACAAACAGCCAGTTCCAGTTTCGGGACGTTGTCTTTATATTGCTATAATTTACAGGAACAGGCAGATAATAGAGGAGGTGTGTGATTGGAAAATTCTGTATGAAGATGTAAAAGTGTGACTAAATTAGTGAAGACCACAAACTGAGTTCCTGATATTACTGAATTCTACTTTTTATGGTTCAATCATCCAGACACAGCATCAGCCTTCCAGCCCTGCAAATTGAGAAACGAAAGTACTTTCATTTCTAAGGAAAGCTCCTCTGTATCTCTGAAATACTAAATTTAGAGAGCTGTGCGGTTATATTTAGATGGTTTAAAGGTTGGACTCCGCTAACATTGGAGGAATAGGAAGAATTTCTTGGAATGAAACTAAAGATAAAGTAGAATGTAAACCTTGAGTGATTGATATTGTGGGGTTGTATTAGAGCGATTTTACACCGCTTCGCAGCAAAACCGCATGAAAAGCGCATATGCGTTATTGTCACGTTTTGACGTTTTTTTTGGACATTGCATTAAATTAACCACAATGCATGGTGTGTTTTTGATGCGACTTCCATTCATTTCGATGGGGAGGTGCATTTTTGGTGTGTTTTTTTTACCTGACCGTAGATGCACCAAAAAGGCAGCAAGTAGGATTTTTTTAAATGCAACCGAAGCGCAACTGTGAAGAGCTGCATAGGATTTAAAGGGATGCATTTTTCTTCCGCTTTTTCCCCCACTTTTTAAAACTGAACAACTGAACAAAAGCAGATCAGTGTGTAAAGCAGCCTTACTAAAACTAGACAGTGCAACATCTGACAAAATCTTGAACAAGCTGATATTAGAAGCTGATTGGCTACCATGCACAGCTGCACCAGATTCTACACTCTCCAATTTTAGTAAATCAACCCTTGTGTTTCCTAAGCCATGTGTATCATAAATTGCACATTTTATTTATTTAGGAAAAAACAGTTTTCACTTTAATTCATCCATTTATATACATCTCAGCTCTTCTGCTGCAGCCTATTTGTCAACCTGAGTGTACTCCAGTAATGGTTGCATTTTATTGCTTAACCGCTTGCCGTCCACATACTGTAGATATATATGGCAGCTCTCCTGCGCTGGTTCACATATCTAGTACGTGATCCAACACTTCTGGCAGCCCACTCCCACTGTGATTACTCACAGCAGGACCTGATCAGTAGGTACCACAGACTTGATGTCCGCCGGCGATCGTTTGTTACACATTTTTTTAGCACTGATCACTGTATTGGCATCCCTGGTCTCCAAAAAGTGTCACTTTGTGTCAGATTTGTCCGTCGCAGTTCCGCTAAAAACCGCTGATCGCTGCCATAACTAGTAAAAAATTTTTTTTAAAACACAGGCGGTCTGTAAACAAGGCAGATTGCCGTTCTGTCGGTAGGGAAGGCATTAATCCTGTGTTCCTGCAAGTCAGGGACATGGATCTATGACTTCCCCTAGTATAAGCCCCTCCCACAGTTTAGTAAAACACCAGCTAGGCACCCATTTAACCCTTTGAACGCCCCTGATGTTAACCCCTTCCCAGCTAGTGCCATTAGTACAGTAACAGTGCATATTTTTAGCACTGATCACTGTATTGGTGTCACTGGTCCTCAAAAAAGTGTCAAAAGAGTCAGTTAGTGTCCTAACTGTCCGCCGCAATATCGCAGTCCCGCTAAAAGGTTGCTGTGACAGACCTAGCCGGGACACAGGATTTTTGAGAGGACTAAATTCGAGCCTCTTGCCAACCGATTATGGGCCCTGGATTTTGAGGGGCACAGGGTGAATGAGAATCCCACTATAATCTGTGCTAGTCAGATTCAATTGCAGGGTTAATTAGCACATAAAACAATAGGTGAAATACTCTTTAGAATCTGTGTCAAGATAGACTGGACTCATTTGCATTATACAAGACAACAGACAGGTGGCTGGAGTTGATGATATTAGCATCTAACATGTGTGAAGCTCGGTGACAACAAGTCTGACCTGTAGTGAAATCCTGATGGGCACAGAGTCACATCGGCTGCTTAAAGGGATTAGTTAATTAGCTCATGTTAATTTGTTACAGGTGTATTGTTAGAGTAAAATGAGCAGGAGGGGGGGGGGGTCTCCTCTTCTACTGTATATAAATACTTGTCAGTTTGGTTCTAATAAAACAGTCCATGTTGGCACTAAGCAAGTCTTGTCTCGTTTAGTGCTTGGGAGCAGTTGGAATATCTGAGATCCATATTCAGACTGGGAGGAAGTGGTATATGACGAAAGCACTCAAGAGGAGCGTTTCATCACAGTTGCTGACCGCCGCCATTACTAGTAAAAAAGTAAAATAAATAAAAATTCCATAAATCTATTCCATAGTTTGTAGACGCTATAACTTTTGCGCAAACCAATCAATATACTTATTGGATTTTTTTTTTTTTTTACCAAAAATATGTAGCAGAATACATATTGCCTAAATTGATGAAGACATTTGATTTAAAAAAAAAGTTTAAGCAGAAAGTAAAAAATATATATTTTTTTCAAAATTGCCGGTCTTGTTTATAGCGCAAAAAATTAAAACCGCAGAGGTGATCAAATACCACCAAAAGAAAGCTCTATTTGTGGGGCCTAGGGCCAGCTGCAGAACAAATCCCGGATGAGCCCCCCAATGTAGCACAGCCCCCTTGAGGACTGCTTGGATTTACCTGTTCTTCTATGTGTCACTCTTCTCCGTTTTAGGGACGAATCAGGGCGTTCATACGCAGCCGCAATGGAGATATGTGAACCGGCTCCATAGAGAGCTGGTCACAATCTCCTGTCATGCGAATTGGATGCGGGGAAAACCCGCATGTAAAGCCCCATACACACGGTCGGACTTTTTCATCAATTTGGTCCGATCGGACAAGGTTGTTGAAAAATCAGACCGTGTGTATGCACCATCGGACAGTGTTCGTCGGTTTGTCCGTCGGACAAAGTCTTATCTCCTGCTGGAAAGATTTGCCGTCAACCCGGTCCGATCACACCAAATCCGATCGTGTGTACGGTTGTCCGACCGGACAAAGTGCTACGCATGCTCAGATCACATTACAAGACCAAAGCTATTGGCTACTAGCCTCTACGTAGTCCCGTCGTAGGCAACAAACGTCACCACGTTCAGAATGATCGGATTTTCCGACAACTTTGTCCGACCATGTGTACGCAAAACCAACATCGGACAAAGTATGACGGACATGGTCCGACGGACCTGGTCCGCGGATTGTCCGACCGTGTGTATGGGGCTTTATTCGCATAGGTGTGAACCAAGCCTCAAACACAATTGGGAGACAGGGCTGTTTCGTGTGTTTTGGAACTTCACCCTGGGCCGGCAGAGCCCTAAACACAGGTGCCATTCAGTACAGCTTTTAGCCCCATACAGCCACAGCCTGCCATAAAGTTTGCCAGGCTGCCTGCAGCAGGGCTGGACGCTGTACCTGTCCCTCCCAGATGCACTAAAGCGCACTGCAGCTGGATGGAAACGGGACTCCCCATTGCTCATTTTTCTTTTTAATGCCCTCTTACATGTCTTGCTGGGTTGTACTCAATTATCATACTCACCTGCCTAGCGAATCTAGCATTGTCCTTCTGTAATCAAACACTCACTGACGTAGTCTGGGTCCAGCAGCACCAGCTTCCCCTCTGATGTCATCAGGGAGCTGGCTGTTTCTCTCGGCTTCTTGCACCTGCCCCCCTGTTCGCCCTATCTGACTTAGATATCCCAGGAGGCTGAGGCAGTAGTACACATTATCCTAACCTAGACAATGGAGGTAGGGAATGGGCCCAGGCATAATTTTAATTAAAGAAAAGGAAAAAGAAAAAACGTGTTTGATTCCTATGGCTGCCATGCACACTTCAATTTTTTTTTATCCAATAAAGCTGCAATTTGATCAAAACGTTAAAATCAGAAAAAAAATTGAATTGCCATAACTTTCCTTCCAAACGATTTGGATTAAAGTATGATTGGATTCAATCAAACTGAGTTGATTGGTCAGGGTGGGAAATTATTGATCGTTTTGCATCGATCGGCAGCACTGAGATACTTTGTTCATGAATACAATCGTATTTCGTTTAATCAGAATATGAAATTACATGGTGGAAAAAGAGATATAATCAATAATTTATGATGGTAAATTATGATGTTATCTTAAAGTGTTACTAAACCCACAACAGTAAAATCAGTGTGTATATGTAGTGAAGCATGCTTGTTATACTCACTGTGGAACCTAAGGGGTTAATCCTCTGCATTCTGTAAAAAGGCTGATCCTGTCTTCTCCCCTTCTTCCACGGTCCCCAATCCATCTCCTGAATAGAGCAGAGCCTTGGGGACAAGCTGCACATGCTCAGTTTGGTGTGTATTGCTAGAGAGTGCATGCGATCAGCACAGGGCCAATCACTACTGTCTGGATAGAGGGTCAGGGGTCCTGCAGCCTCATAGGACAATCATGGGAGAATGAAAACCCCTCATACAAGCTTTAACCAGACACTGATAGAAGTCACAAGACTGCTATACTGTATACTGCTGCTGAGAAAAGGTATTTAGCAGTTTATATTTACTAAAGTATTGAATTTCCATGTTCTATGTACTGTGAGAGACCAGATAAAGTGAATGCAGGTCCTGGGTTTAGTAACACTTTAACCACTTTAGCTCCAGAAAGTTTACCCCCCTTCCTGACCAGGCCATTCTTTGCAATACTGCACTGTGTTGATTTAACTGAGAATTGCACGGTCGTGCGACGTTGTACCCAAATAAAATTGATGTCCATTTTTTCCCACAAATAGAGCTTTCTTTTGGTGGTATTTGATCACCTCTGAGGTTTTAATTTTTTGCGCTATAACCAAAAAACGACCGACAATTTTGAAAAAAAAAAAAACTATATTTTTTGCTTTCTGCTATAAAACATATACCATAAAAAAATGTAAAAAAATCAAAAGTCTTCATCAGTTTAGGGTAATATGTATTCTGCTACATGTTTTTGGTAAAAAAAATCCCAAAATAAGCGTATATTGATTGGTTTGTACAAAAGTTATAGTGTCTACAAACTATGGGATAGATTTATGGACTTTTTATTTTTTTTACTAGTAATGGCGCCGATCAGCGGTTTTTAGCGGGACTGCGACATTGCAGCGGACAAATCTGACACTAAGGCTCCTTTCACACTTATACGACTTGTCCCATGATTTGGGACTGCAAAGTAGCATGACAAGTCGTTCCCCATGATTTCCAATGACAGCCATTCATATTAGTACGACTTCAAGTCGTTCCAACTTCAAATTACACCCTGCACTACTTTGGTCCGATTTTGATGCCACTTACACAGACATTCCTTGAAATTGCAGAAAAATCGCGGCAAAATCACGCGACTTTGAAGTCGCACAAGTGTGAAAGGAGCCTAAGTGCCAATTTTTGGGGACCAGTGACACCAATACAGTGATCGGTGCTACAAAAATATGCACTGTCACTACACTAATGACACTGGCAGGGAAGGGGTTAACATCAGGGGGATCAAAGGGTTAATTGTGTTCCCTGGGAGTGCTTTCTTACTGTGTGGGGGGTGGTTTAACTGAAGAAAGACAGAGATCCATGTTCTTGCTTAGCAAAAACAGATCTCTGTCTTTTTCACTAGCAGAGCGGCAATCTGCCTTGTTTACATAGGCAGACGGCCATTCTGTCTCTCTCTGAATAATTGCCAGGCTTCCAGTGGACATTGGGTCCGCCAGACCCGCTGATTGGCTTCCGCTGTGTTCAATCACAGCGGGAGCGGGGCTCCAGCTTTGCGCATCCTAGAGCCGAAGAAAACAATCACGTACAGGTATGTGATTTTGTGCTTAAGGGCCGCCCTTCTGAAGTATATGTACGTGGGGGGGGGTCCTTAAGCGGTTAACAATCAAATAAAATGTATTTCCCAAACATGGCATTTTGATTGAATGGGTTGTTGACTATAGATCGATTATTCCTTCCTATGGGAAGAGATTAATTGCAAAATGAATGGATCATTTAGAAAAGTGTATTTGGCCACCATTATATTTATGGGGCAAACTTGAGTTTTGGAGTGAAGGTCGGCTTTAAAGCTGTAGATCTATAAAGGTTAATACAGTGGAACCTTGGATTATGAGCATAATCTGTCCCAGGAGAATGCTTGTAATCCAAAGCACTCGCATATCAAAGCGAGTTTCCCCATAGAAGTCAATGGAAACAAAGATAATTTGTTCCGCATTGACTTCTATTACATGCAATATCGCATGTGGCCAGAGGTGGGGTGGGCGCCGGAGAGCCTCGGAAATACTCAGGGACAGCTCGGCTGAATTCGGAAAGCCATGGAAAGGCTCGGAAACACTCAGGAACTGAGTATTTCCGAGTCATTCTGAGTATTTCCCAACAGCTTCGAACCATTCCGAGTGTCCCCAGCGCCCCCGCACCTCTGGCCAAATGTGGTACTGCACCGCCCATTAGCTTGAATTCTGCTAGTTTCGCGAGACAACACTCGCAAACAGAGTCAGAATTTAAAAATAAATAAATTGCTCGTCTTTCAAAAAGCTTGTTAACCGCGTTACTCGTAACCCCCCCAGTCTGCACAGGGCGGAGAGCGAAATGAGAAGGGAAAGAAGCAAAGAGGTCGGGTGAGAGAAGATAGCTGTTCATGGAGCGGATGGCTCACTCACCAATTATGCCTCCCCTCTCAGGCTGGTTTTCACAAGTAGGCTGAGCACAGTGCATACATTGCATGCAGGAGGCTGTAGTGTGGGCGGGGTTGGGCGAACACCAATTTGAGGCGGATTGTCTGATTGGACAGGCGGCGGAGTGACGGAGGAGCCAGGAAGTGCTGATGGGATGGGTAACAGGCGCTACAGCCCGACTCCCGGAGCTAAAATGCAGAAGCGCCTGAGCCTAAACAGCCGAAAATAGTGCCATGGCTGCTGCCACGCCCATCCGGGGACAAAACCGGGGACATATTTGGTCCGGGGAGAGCGTCCCCAATCCGGGGACTGTCCCCGAAATTATGAAGCGATGGAAGCACATCACCATCACTGGGTGCACTAGGCCACATTCTGTTTTGATACCTGGAATAGAAGGCAGGACCTATTTACCTTTTCTGTTGCCTGAACTGCTAAAAGTTGACCCTACTGCTAAGAAAAGGGACACTTCCAGGACAGTCTTCTGGGTCCCTTCGCAGCTCTGATTTCTCCTTCTGACCTCCACTCATTACAGGATACCAATTTTATTTTTATTTTTACATGTGAGAGTTTAACTTTAAAACCCTAGGACATGGTATTACAGCATTTCACCAAAACATACATTCTAATCTACATGCACTTGTGCTTGTAAAGTTTTTTAAAGGTCAATAAAATGTCAGCTTTAACACACAAACCCAATTTAATATGTATTACGTAAGGGCAATACACCATAGATTGTACTGAGAAATTACAGTAAAATGAAACTTAAGCAAGACATTCAAGAGTTCACCACAAAAGCGAAACCACAATCTCCCCTCGCCCCGACCACATGGCTCATTAGAAACGGGCTGATGTTTTTTTTTGCAACTATGCATTTGCATGCAATTCATTTAACAGCATAAGCTTAACCTTTTCCCATTGTGATATTTTACTAATCTAGAAGATTTCAGATTTTTTAAATAGAGAAACAAGAATAGAAACAAATCAAAACATAATAAAAATATAGAAATCATTCTCCTGTTAAGTTAAATATCCTTTCAAAAAGCAGTAGATGTAATTTTAAAGTATGTATAGACTAGGCCCAGCCTGGGACAATGTAGCCCCGGGCATTTTAGACTGAGCAGCCCATGACATATATACTGGGGGGCACGGAAAGCATAGGGGGGCCGGAGAGCACTGGGGGGTCAGAGAGCACTAGGGGGAGCCGGAAAGCACATGAGGGCTGGAGAGTACAGGGGGGGTCAGAGTGCACTGGGGGGGGGGGCTGGAGAGCACAAGCAGGGGCAGAGAACCCGGGGGGCTGAAGAGCATGGGAGGTGAAGAGCACAGAGGGGGCTGGAGAGCACAAGCAGGGGCAGAGAACACGGGAGGGCTGAAGAGCATGGGAGGTGAAGAGCACAGAGGGGGATGGAGAGCACCGGGGGAGGCGGCGAGTACAGGGTGGCCTGAGATCATTGGGAGGGGCTGGAGAGCACTGGGGGAGCTGGAGAGTAGAGGGGGGCCGATGAGCACAGGGGGGTCTGAGAGCATTGGGAGGGGCTGGAGAGCATGGGAGAGTTGGAGGTCACTTGGGGGGGGCAGAGAGCACAGGGGGGGCCTGGAAAGCAGTGGGGGAGCCTAAGAGCACAGGGGGTGAAGAGCACAGGGGGGTGGAGAGCACTGTGGGGGGTGGGGACCATGGAGGCTGGAGAGCACAAGCAGGGGCAGAGAACACAGGGGGGCTGAAGAACATGGGAGGTGAAGAGCACAGAGGGGGATGGAGAGCACCGGTTGGGCAGAGAGTACAGGGGGGCCTGAGAGCACTGGGAGGGTCTGGAGAGCACTGGGGTGGCTGGAGAGTACAGGGGGCCGATGAGCACAGGGGGGGCCTGAGAGCACCGGGTGGGGCTGGAGAGCAAGGGGGGAGTTGGAGATCACTTGGAGGGGGGCCCACAGAGCACTGAGGGGGGGGGGGGGGCGGAGAGCAGTGGGGGAGCCCATTTTAAGGAGCATTTTAATGCAGTTTTATTTTTTTTAGGGTGGACCTCTGCTTTAAGAGATCCATGGTTCCCAAACCTTAAGAAATTTGGCAGCGGCGGAGAAATTTGGCATGCGAATTACTCACAATACTGGACATTCATTCATGAAGCATCATAGCGGTCATACGTGTCTTCACCCCCTGGAAGGCTACACGTTGGGTCTTCCAATTTCAGGCTTGAGCTATAGTCTTGGTCAGGAAGGGGGGTAAATCTTCCGGAGGTGAAGTGATCATACATACACATGCTAGGGCCAATTTAGTCAATTAACCCACCAGCATGTCTTTGGAGTGTGGGAGGAAACCAAAGTACCCAGAGGAAACCCACGCAGGCACAGGGAGAACATGCAAACTCCAGGCAGGTAGTGTCGTGTTAGTGACCCTAGTGACACTTAGCCACTGTGCTGCCCCATTGGGCCAAAGACATTGATCAAGTCTGGCCATGAGCCCATATTAGGTCCATGATGTCATGAGCACCCCACCCCTTTGTGTACATTACCAGCAGGATAGGGAATCCCCCAACCACAGCTCATTGGCCTAGTAATGACAGCTAAGGTCTGTGTTGATCAAACTTGGGTTTAGGAAAAGAAAGTATAAAGGAAAAAGGAAAGGAGAAAAGAGAATAAGGGAAAGGGGGAAGAGAATAGAGGAATGGGGGGGGGGGGGGGGGTTACCAGCAAGAGAAGGGAGGGGGTAGGAAACACAAAAGAGAATAAGTTAATAGGTGGGAGAGAGTAAAAGGATGGGAATAAAAGAAAAGATGGGAAAAAGGGATGAGGGGGAGAAAAAGGATGGAAAGAGTGGGATGGAAGGGGAAGAGGAAGTAGGAGAGGGGTAAAGAGGGCAAGGATGGGGTGGGACCAAAAGGTAAAAGGAGAAAGGGGTAAAGATTACCACCTTTATTGCCAATTTAGTGACAACTGTAACATTTTTCTTACACTTTCTTTCCTGGAGACAATGATCACGGGGACAAAATCCACGGGTACATCTCCCCACTGAGGACACCAATAAAAAAAACCTCCTCACTTGACCCAAAACGAAAAGGTCTGAAGTTCTGCTGTGACATCGATTTATTTTTATCAGCAATGTACACGATCTCCTCCCTTTACAAAGCTAAGTAAATATAACGGCCAACCCAGAAAGTGAAACTCCATTAGGGTGTTGGTTTTATCTCTAAATAGGTCTAATAGGAATACACCCAACATGTATGAAAAAAGGGAACTTTTTAAAACGTGGATTTGTAACATTCACATTTTGAAATATGAAAGTCTTTCTGTTTTCCCCAAATTTCACACCAGCGTGCATCTCTGCATGCTGATGTGAAATTGCCTAACACTTTAAAAAAATATGTTTTTATTGCTTTGCCTAACCAGATTTACTCTCCTGACGAGGCCATTTTTGGCGACACGGCACTGCGTTACTTTAACTTATAATTGCGCAGTTGTGTGACGCTGTACCCAAATAACATTTTTGTCCTTTTTTTTTCCACAAATAGAGCTTTCTTTTGGTGGTATTTGCGTTTTTTATTTTATTTGCGCTATAAACAAAAAACGATTGACAATTTTGAAAAAAAATATATATATATTTTTTTTACTTTCTGCTATAAAATCTATCCAATAAAAATATGTAAAAAAATCAAATGTCTTCATGACTTTAGGCCGATATGTATTCTGCTACATATTTTTGGTAAAAAAAAAAATCACAATAAGCGTATATTGATTGGTTTGAGCAAAAGTTATAGTGTCTATAAACTATGGGATTTTTATACAATGTATGATATACATTTTTTTTTACTAATAATGTCGGCGATCAGTGACTTACAGCGGGACAAATTGGACACCTAACTGACACTTGCATTTGCAGGAACACAGGATCCATGTCTTACTTACTGACAGAACGGCGATCTGCCTTGTATACATAGGCAGATCACCGTTCTGCCTGTGTCCTAAGCCATGCCTCCCAACATTTTGTGATGGGAATGAGGGACACCTACTAACAAACGTATGTAGGCATAGGACACGCCCCCTGCCACACCCCCTTACACAAGGGCTTTTTTTTACCACTACTGTTCCTATATATTGGCTTTTAACCACTTTAAGACCAAGCCTCTTTTTTAGATGTGGTGTTTACAAGTTAAAAACAGTTTTTTTTTTGCTAGAAAATTACGTAGAACCCCCAAACATTATACATTTTTTTCTAACATCCTAGAGAATAAAATGGAGGTCGTTGCAATATTTTCTGTCACACCGTATTTGCGCAACAGTCTTACAAGCGCACTTTTTAAAAAAAAATACACTTTTTTGAATAAAAAAATAAGACAACAGTAAAGTTAGCCCAATTTTATATTGTGAAAGATAATGTTACTCTAAATTGTCACACTTCAAAATTGCGTCCGCTAGTGGAATGGTGACAAACTTTTACCCTTAAAAATCTCCATAGGCGACATTTAAAAAATTCTACGGTTGCATGTTTTGTGTTACAGAGGAGGTCTAGGGCTAGAATTATTGCTCTCACTCTACCGATCGTGGCAATACCTCACATGTGTGGTTTGAACACTGCTTTCATATGCGGGCGCTACTCACATATGCGTTCGCTTCTGCACGCGAGTTCGGCAGGACACGGCACGTTTAAAAAAAAAAAAAAATTCTTATTTATTTTACCTTTTACTTTTTATTTTTACACTGTTTTAAAAACACTGTTTAAAAAAAAAAAAATGTGTCACTTTTATTCCTATTACAAGGAATGTAAACATCCCTTGTAATAGAAAAAAAACATGACAGGACCTCTTAAATATGAGATCTGGGGATCAAAAAGACCTCAGCTAGCTGCTGCCATAACAACAATATCTGTCCCCACTGATCACTCATCAGGAGCGGGTGCCTGTTATATATCTAAGGGGAACGTAATAGCAAGTCAGGTATATGGTATAGAAGCAACATAGTAAAAAAAACTGTTGGGACAGGAGGGAAGGGTAACCCATCCCGGTCACTTACATGACATGCAATAGGAAAAAGGGTATGCGGTGTGATGGAATGGGAACCACTAAATGAGCCTGATATTCTCCTTAGATATATAACTGGCACCCGCTCCTGATGATTATTTCAAATCACGAAACACGTCGAGCTATATGGGATGCCAACACACATACCATCATACGCTACTAATGTTGGACAGGACATAAACACATTGATTGGCATTTAATTGCCCAACTAGGATGGGTCAATGGATTGGACTGTGCTAATGTTCATGCATGCATGTATATGCTAATAACTTATGATATGTGTATATATATATATAAAATTGTTTTTTACTAACATTTATATTTCATGTAATGTGAATGTATACAATTTGATTAAATTTACTCTGTATTTGATTAATCAATTCTACTCTGTATTTGAATATTGATCACCTGCCTCATTTAAAGTCCCAAACCGTTCGTTTAATGTATCTGAATAGGGATGGAGGCCTGTGTTTGTCCAGGCTTCAGTTAAAGTCCCAAACCTTTTGTTTTTATGCTTCAAATAGGGATGGAGGCACCTGATCATTTTACTTTATTATCTTGGCATAGAGACCCTATTTTACCATGATAATACCGGTACTCTTGCTGAGTCCGGCATGTACAATGGGCCTTACACTGGCCTGTACATACACTCTCATTACAGATACCACATCGCATTTAGAGCATTCCCCATTCCTTGACCAGCTGTTGATCCATGGGACCACTTATGTTGTCTGTTTATCAGGAGCTGCGATGCTCACTGTTGCTCCTCTCTTTCCCCCTCCCTTTCCTAGCTATGGCAGGTTGAGTGGGGGATCGGAGGTTTACACACTGCGCATCGGTGCCACACATCACGCCACGCCAGGGCGTCGCGGGGATGGGCGTGCTTTTTCATTCTTCGGCTGATCACGCAGGACCATTTGGCACCATTCGCGGGCGTGTGATGTCGCCCAGGTTTAGGCGCCTTCCCTTGTTATCTTGCCGATGTGACGTTGGTGGACACCTGCGAGCAGGTTGCGCGCGCACGCACACATACCTCCCACTGTTTTATTTACACTCACTTGCTAGCCACTTGCCGATTCAGGCGTTGCTCCCTACACACGGATCTCATCACGACACCAAGTTTAAGGTAACACTTCGGTTTTTGCCGCTTTACCTTCAGACCCCAGGGCTTAGTGGTTTACTCACCACTCCCTCACCACTTATACTCCTCATCACTTTACCAACCCCAGATTGTTTTCAAATACCCTTTATATTTTTTATGGAGATTTATTTTCTTTTTTCTTTTTCAGGGGTCTATGTGTGCGCGCTCGCTCTGTGTGTGGGATTAGTCACCTCAGTTCCCGTGTCAGGCTCATTTAGTGGTTACTATTCCATCCCACCGCATACCCTTTTTTCCTATTGCATGTCATGTAAGTGACCGGGATGGGTTAGCCTTCCCTCCTGTCCCAACTATTTTTTACTATGTTGCTTCTATACCATATACCTGACTTGCTATTACGTTCCCCTTAGATATATAACAGGCACCCGCTCCTGATGAGTGATTCAAATCACGAAACGCGTCAAGCTATATGGGATGCCAACACTCATACCAATATACGCTACTAATGTTGGACAGGACATAAACACATTGATTGGCATTTAATTGCCCAACTAGGATGGGTCAATGGATTGGACTGTTCTAATGTTCATGCATGCATGTATATGCTAATTACTTATGATATGTGTATATATATATATGAAATTGTTTTTTACTAACATTTATATTTCATGTAATGTGAATATAAACAATTTGATTAAATCTAGTCTGTATTTGATTAATTAATTCTACTCTGTATTTGAATATTGATCACCTGCCTCATTTAAAGTCCCAAACCGTTCGTTTATTGTATCTGAATAGGGATGGAGGCCTGTGTTTGTCCAGGCTTCAATTAAAGTCCCAAACCTTTTGTTTTTATAAATCATTAATTAAATCACTAGTAAAAAGGCATGATTTAAATCAACTTGATTTAAATCATAATTTTTAAAGAGCAACTGTCATCTGTCCTGCAGCGGCTCCTCCTCTGACCCGCTGTTGACTCACCGACAGACCCATTCACTTTACTGGGATGGCTGGTGATGTGGCAGGGACACAACAATGTGAGGGACTTAGCAGCAGCAGGTGATTGAATGGCAGCTAACAGGCGCTGCTATGAGGGATCTGAAATGACAGGTACTCTTTAAATGAAGGACTCATTCTTGCTGGTAGTTAGAACCTTTAATATTTGCAAACAAAATGAAGGTTTCCTTCCTATTTAGAATAATAAGCTGTCAGGTTAGTAAATATTCCCAAACTGGGTCTATTTTACAGCCTGCTGCCATTTTGCTCCTCAAGGGAATAATAAAGCACTTCAAGCTATGTGCAGAAAGATCACAAGGTTTATAAGTTGCTTAGGAGGTTTCACTTTCATTTTTACTGCTTGCCCTTCCTCCTCACACCTAGAGCCTGGTACAGAGGCATTTCTCTTCAAACAATCATACAGTTTGTAGTGTACATAGATTTGCAAAGCAATGGGATAAAGGAATATTCCTGAACTTTATTTTAGCTCATGGTTACTCTGAAATTATGTGAATGCATCAATGCAGTGCATGTTATCTCAGCTTGCAGAGTTTGGATTCATTGAATGAGTTTACCAAAAATGTAAATATTGCAGAATATACAGCCTCATGCTACATAACAAAGCTCCATTTCATGCTGAATAAACTAAATTATGAATGTATCTTAAATGGAAAGCTATGTTTTTTTACTCCAAAAGCCTTTTATTGAAATCAATTTGATAAAAATCATAAAAATCTGATTTAAATCCAAAAAATCCTATTTTAAAAAAAAACATTTTTTTTTTCATTGATTTTTATCCACCCTGGTTTAGGGTAATGTGCAGTGCACAGCATTTTGCTTTTAGGCTAAAAAGTAAAAATTTGGTCTTCTCTGACCAGAGCACCTTCTTCCACATGTTTGCTGTGTACCCCACATGGCTTCTCACAAACTGCAAACGGGACTTCTTTTGGCTTTCTTTCAATGACTTTCTTCTTGCCACTCTTCCATAAAGGCCAGATTTGTGGAGTGCCCGACTAATAGTTGTCCTGTGGACAGATTCTCCCACCTGAGCTGTGGATCTCTGCATCTCCTCCAGAGTTACCATGGGCCTCTTGGCTGCTTCTCTGATTAATGCTCTCCTTGCCCGGCCGGTCAGTTTAGGTGGACGGCCATGTCTTGGTAGGTTTGCAGTTGTGCCATACTCTTTCCATTTTCCGATGATGGATTGAACAGAGCTCTGTGAGATGTTCAAAGCTTGGGATATTTTTTTATAACCTAACGCTGCTGTAAACTTCTCCACAACCTTATCCCTGACCTATCTGGTCTGTTCCTTGGCCTTCATGATGCTGTTTGTTCATGAAGGTTCGCTAACAAACCTCTGAGGGCTTCACAGAACAGCTGTATCTATACTGGGACTAAATTACACACAGGTGGACTCTATTTACAAATTAGGTGACTTCTGAAGGAAATTGGTTCCGCTAGATTTTAGTTAGGATAATCAGAGTAAAGGGGGCTGAATACTAATGCATGCCACACTTTTCAGATATTTATTTGTAAAAAAATTGAAATCATTTATCATTTTCCTTCCACTTGACAATTCTGTGCCACTTTGTGTTGGTCTATCACAAAAAATCCCAATAAAATACATTTATGTTTTTGGCTGTAACATGACAAAATGTGGAAAAGTTTTAAGGGGGTCTGAATACTTTTTCAAGGCACTGAATGTCTACTTTATAAATATGATAGTTAAAGAGAAATGTGAAAGAGTCCAATTTAAACCAGAAGAATTTACTACGGGATACTACATGAAATTATTAATAGATCACTGTGCGTTCTGAAATATGACAGTTGATCGGACGGCTCGATTGTGTATTCCCTTCTGTTTACTTCAGCTGTTATTGGTAGTGTCTTACTTCAGCCGGGTGATATGTCCTGCTGCTGCCTTGTAAAAGACTTTCTCTTGTGCCCGGCATTAGTCATCCAGTAAGTTTCAATTTGACTCCAGTAACAGAATTATGTTTTCCTAATGTCAAATGAGTCACGACACAGTACAGCGTTCATCTCGCCACCGCTCCGCCGTGGTGTCACTTTCAGAACTCATCTCTGGGTCCTAGGCACGGGGGAGCTTTCCTAGAAAAGCCGAAGGGAATTATCACTAGATTAAAGCGGGGTTGCCGAATGTCACTCTGATGGTCTCTTACTTAAAAATAACACTTAATGATGAAGGGAGGAATTCACAGAACCGACCAAAGTATGTGCAATTAATACAGATACACGGCGGACGAAACCTTTAAGGGTATAATAGAACGTCTAATATCGATACTCGAAAGTGAAAGCATGGTTTTATTCAATGCTATATTGTCATAAAAAAGGGCGCCAGCTGTTACTTGCAAGCAGGTTTGGAGTTGGCACAGCGATCCTATACAAGACTGTATAGATACCAACGTATTGAAATGTCCAGAGGAACTTTGCTGGTGCACAGCCTCAGGACCATAAAGCATTACAATTCCCACTACATATACAGAATGGGATAAAAATATTATACACACATATATATTAGACATGTGCGCCGTCAATAAATTAGTTCCGTTTCGTATTAGAATTAATTCGTATTCGTGTCCGAAATTCAATTTGGATTCGTACGAAATACGAATTTTCGTTAGGTTCGTTAACTTTTTGTAACAATTACGAATGTTCGTTCTGATAAATTTATCATTATGAGGGGCTCCCACCATCCCTGTGCTGTGCTGACTTCCTGGGTTTTTTAACTTCATCATAATGAATAATCGTAATTAACGAACATTCTCGTTTCCGTTGTAACGTAATTTGGATCCGAAAATTCGTAAACGAAATTTCGTATTTCGTACAAAATTCGGAAGCATAGCAATTCGTATTTCGGATCCTTCCGAATGTACGAATTTACGAAAATATATATATATATAATATTACCAAAAGTATTGGGACACCTGCCTTTACACACACATGAACTTTAACGGCATCCCAGTCTTTAATTGCACCCAACAGAACACCTTTGGGATGAATTAGCGTGGAAAATGCGAGCCAGGCCTTCTTGTCCAACATCAGTGCCTGACTTCACAAATGCGCTTCTGGAAGAATGGTCAAACATTCCCATAGACACTCCTAAACCTTGTGGACAGACTTCCCAGAAGAGTTGAAGCTGTTATAGCTGCAAAGGTTGGGCCAACTCAATATTGAACCCTCCGGACTAAGACTGGGATGCCATTAAAGTTCATGTGCGTGTAAAGGCAGGCATCCCGATACTTTTGGCAATTATACAATTATAGTGTACATATATATATATATATATATATATATAGCACCCTGATGGTTAGGCAGTAAATTTGCTAGTAAATTTACCTGCCTGGGATGCCATTAAAGTTCATGTGCAGTCAAAGGCATGTGTCCCAATACTTTTGGTAATATAGTGTATTTATATATATATATATATATATATATATATATATATATACATACACACACTATATATATATATATATATATATATATATATATATATATATATATATATATATATATACATTTTTTATCCCATTCTGTATATGTGGTCACTTATGTTATTAAAAAAATATATATATATTTTATTTATATATATATATATATATATAAATATATATTTTATTTTGGGCACTTGAGATTATAATTTTAGCAATTTCTTGAGTTTAATAAATAATAGCACTAAACTTTTTTTTACTTGTTTATTTTCTTTTAATTCCCCTTATAGGGCCCTCTGATTGCCCCTGTATTGAATTGTATTGCAACTTTATTGCAACTGTGCTGCGTAAACCGTTGGCGCTATATAAATCCTGTACAGTAATAGTAATTAACAGAGCGCAAGTTCCACATTTGGCTGCCCATTGGCTCTGATACATACAATGCTGTTTGCCCTTGCAGGCATCAGTGTAAATGATTTCGCTGACAGCTGCTCAGTTTTCATGTAAACATACCAAACACTAACGATAAAAAAATAAAAAAAGTTTTCTAGAACAATCCCTGTATATAGCATAAAGGGGATCCTTTCTCCTTTCCCAGGAACGCTTTTGCTGCAGAGGTATAAATTTCACCTACAATATTATATTTGCTCCAATACAGTAAGGACACCTTACACACTAACAGAGGTCACTCTAAAAATATCAACTCGGGGAGAAGTATCTGGCAGGGGCACCCCCTAATCTGCCACAGAGGTGCAAGAGGGGGGATCTAGGAATTTCATAGCAACCCCTGAGCCACCCTTTAGTTACAGAATCAATCCATCAAATAGCTTTGGTAAATGAAAGCAGATGCAGACCCAATCACTAAAGTCAGCTTTAAATGTTAATGGGTGAAAGATATACAAATAGCGTATAAATGGTGCGCAATTCAACCTTAATTATGTGAGCATAGATCTTTAAAAATAATTATTGCCACAATGTCAATTGTGGTCAATAGTGCACAAGTGATAATAAAAAAAAAAAAAAAATAAATATATATATATATATATACACTCTGTATATATTGTGCTGGAGGTGTGTGAAATAAAATATACAATCCTTGTATATAAATTAATATGTGAGTATGTGATCCTTATTATAAAAGAAATGCCAAACGTGCATATAAAATCTTATTTAATAGGTGAAAGTATTTGTTGTGTTGGTAAAATGAAAAAAAAGTTGAACGACGATTCAGTGATAGCAATCAAGATGATTGGGAATTGTGTCCTGTGTTGGGGCTCTTTCCTTCCGTTTTAGGATGAAAAACGGACATACATGTATCCCTATGGGATAGCGGGTGTCAGCGGATGAGCATCCGCTGACACCCGCTCTTGTCCGTGCCCGCTATGCTCCGTTTCTGCAGACAGAGGAAAACCCCATTTTTTCATCCGTCTGCAGAGCGGATCGGATGACGACGGATTCTAACGTCCGTCGTCACCCGATCCCCATTAGGGGAGAGCAGCGCTCTGACAGGTCCGTCCCTGCTCAGCAAAGGAGGAGAAGGGCTGACAGCCCAGGAGCGAAAGCCTGACCATTGACATTTTTATCTGCACTATATCCACCTGGTACACGTGAGTGCATACAACTTGAGGCATCTCATGGGGAGTCTATAGTTAGCAATATTGCGCAATGGTTTTTGTTTGTTTTTTCTCTTTTTCATGCTAAAACTGGCTTAAAGCGGTTCGGCACTCATTTCATTTAGTAAATCTCTTTGCCTTCCAAATCAGGCAAAGAGTACTAAATGAAATGTTTTTTTTTTTTTTTTTTTTTTACTTACCTTGTAATTGAAGACTTCCGGTCTTCTCCCTCTGCGGCGGCGGGCGGGGTCTCTGCGTCGATCGTCGTCACGCCGCACTGTCTCCTGGGATCTGGTGTCATTGATCCCAGGAGTCAGTGCGGGCATCTTCCGAAATCTCGCGAGATTTCGGCCACATCTTCCGAAATCTCCCGAGATTTCGGCCGCATCTGCCGAAATCTCGTGAGATCTCGGCAGATGTGCCGTTACTGCGCACGCGCGAGTAACGGCAGTGCATGCTGGGCCATCAACAGTGCCTGTGGGGTTTCACATGCCCACAGGCAAGATGGCCCCCAGCACTAAAGAAGAAGACGAGGAACTTCATCGGACGAAAACCGGCGGCGATCGAGATGGAAGATGGAACAGGTGAGTCCCCTAATAAAGGTAAGCATACTTTATATTACGTCCTAAAAAAAAAAATTTTTTTACAGAGTGCAGAACCGCTTTAAGCATCAGGAAGATTTCAAAGAATCATCTATAATTGTACCGGCAGCATTAAGGGGAGTTTTTGTTTCTTTCTTCCTATATATTTATAAATACCATTACCGAACTGGCAACATTTTATATTTATATTTTCCAAAATAGCAGTCTTTTTGCTTTTTGTTTCTCTAAACAGTGGGAGTTTAAACCAGCTGTCTTAATTGTTATTATCAGTAATGCACCACTGCACTTTTAGAACACCAATCGCCTGGTGTATATGTTTATCTGGTTATCGTAGCAAACAGATTGCATACAATAGGATTGTATGGTGTATGGCACCAACCTTGCAATTAGAGTAATCGCCTGGTGTATCTGCATATTGTTGCAATTAGATTGTATTCAACACTAATTGTCTGGTGTATGGTACCAATCTTGTAATCAGAGCACCTCTTGCTACGCCAGAGTTCCTTCACTCTTTCTAACACAGGACACAATTCCCAATCATCTTGATTGCTATCACTGAATCGTCGTTCAACTTTTTTTTTCATTTTACCAACACAACAATTACTTTCACCTATTAAATAAGATTTTATATGCACGTTTGGCATTTCTTTTATAATAAGGATCACATACTCACATATTAATTTATATACAAGGATTGTATATTTTATTTCACACACCTCCAGCACAATATATACAGAGTGTATATATATATATATATATATATATATATATATATATATATATTTTTTTTTTTTTATTATTATTATCACTTGTGCACTATTGACCACAATTGACATTGTGGCAATAATTATTTTTAAAGATCTATGCTCACATAATTAAGGTTGAATTGCGCACCATTTATACGCTATTTGTATATCTTTCACCTATTTCCAAGTGTGGGAACACTTTTAATGGTAGCAGCATTTCATTTAGTAATCTTATTTTATTCTATTAGATTTGGGGCTTTTAAATTATATATCAGCGCTTTAGTATACACCAATTTTTAAAAGGTTAATGTCACTTTAAAAGTCATTACAGTGGAACCTTGGTTTACGAGTAACGCGGTTAACAAGCTTTTTGAAAGACGAGCAATTTATTTATTTTTTAATTCTGACTCTGTTTGCGAGTGTTGTCTCGCGAAACTAGCAGAATTCAAGCTAATGGGCGGTGCAGTACCACATTTGGCCAGAGGTGCGGGGGCGCTGGGGACACTCGGAATGGTTCGGAGCTGTTCGGAAATACTCGGAATGACTCGGAAATACTCAGTTCCTGAGTGTTTCCGAGCCTTTCCATGGCTTTCCGAATTCAGCCGAGCTGTCCCTGAGTATTTCCGAGGCTCTCCGGCGCCCACCCCACCTCTGGCCACATGCGATATTGCATGTAATAGAAGTCAATGCGGAACAAATTATCTTTGTTTCCATTGACTTCTATGGGGAAACTCGCTTTGATATGCGAGTGCTTTGGATTACAAGCATTCTCCTGGGACGGATTATGCTCATAATCCAAGGTTCCACTGTATTAACCTTTATAGATCTACAGCTTTAAAGCCGACCTTCACTCCAAAACTCAAGTTTGCCCCATAAATATAATGGTGGCCAAATACACTTTTCTAAATGATCCATTCATTTTGCAATTAATCTCTTCCAATAGGAAGGAATAATCGATCTATAGTCAACAACCCATTCGATCGAAAAATGCCATGCTTGGGAAATACATTTTATTCGATTGTTAACCGCTTAAGGACCGCCCCACGTACATATACTTCAGAAGGGCGGCCCTTAAGCACAAAATCACATACCTGTACGTGATTGTTTTCTTCGGCTCTAGGATGCGCAAAGCTGGAGCCCCGCTCCCGCTGTGATTGAACACAGCGGAAGCCAATCAGCGGGTCTGGCGGACCCAATGTCCACTGGAAGCCTGGCAATTATTCAGAGAGAGACAGAATGGCCGTCTGCCTATGTAAACAAGGCAGATTGCCGCTCTGCTAGTGAAAAAGACAGAGATCTGTTTTTGCTAAGCAAGAACATGGATCTCTGTCTTTCTTCAGTTAAACCACCCCCCACACAGTAAGAAAGCACTCCCAGGGAACACAATTAACCCTTTGATCCCCCTGATGTTAACCCCTTCCCTGCCAGTGTCATTAGTGTAGTGACAGTGCATATTTTTGTAGCACCGATCACTGTATTGGTGTCACTGGTCCCCAAAAATTGGCACTTAGGCTCCTTTCACACTTGTGCGACTTCAAAGTCGCGTGATTTTGCCGCGATTTTTCTGCAATTTCAAGGAATGTCTGTGTAAGTGGCATCAAAATCGGACCAAAGTAGTGCAGGGTGTAATTTGAAGTTGGAACGACTTGAAGTCGTACTAATATGAATGGCTGTCATTGGAAATCATGGGGAACGACTTGTCATGCTACTTTGCAGTCCCAAATCATGGGACAAGTCGTATAAGTGTGAAAGGAGCCTTAGTGTCAGATTTGTCCGCTGCAATGTCGCAGTCCCGCTAAAAACCGCTGATCGGCGCCATTACTAGTAAAAAAAATAAAAAGTCCATAAATCTATCCCATAGTTTGTAGACACTATAACTTTTGTACAAACCAATCAATATACGCTTATTTGGGATTTTTTTTTTACCAAAAACATGTAGCAGAATACATATTACCCTAAACTGATGAAGACTTTTGATTTTTTTACATTTTTTTATGGTATATGTTTTATAGCAGAAAGCAAAAAATATTTTTAGTTTTTATTTTTTTCAAAATTGTCGGTCGTTTTTTGGTTATAGCGCAAAAAATTAAAACCTCAGAGGTGATCAAATACCACCAAAAGAAAGCTCTATTTGTGGGAAAAAATGGACATCAATTTTATTTGGGTACAACGTCGCACGACCGTGCAATTCTCAGTTAAATCAACACAGTGCAGTATTGCAAAGAATGGCCTGGTCAGGAAGGGGGGTAAACTTTCTGGAGCTAAAGTGGTTAAAGTGTTACTAAACCCAGGACCTGCATTCACTTTATCTGGTCTCTCACAGTACATAGAACATGGAAATTCAATACTTTAGTAAATATAAACTGCTAAATACCTTTTCTCAGCAGCAGTATACAGTATAGCAGTCTTGTGACTTCTATCAGTGTCTGGTTAAAGCTTGTATGAGGGGTTTTCATTCTCCCATGATTGTCCTATGAGGCTGCAGGACCCCTGACCCTCTATCCAGACAGTAGTGATTGGCCCTGTGCTGATCGCATGCACTCTCTAGCAATACACACCAAACTGAGCATGTGCAGCTTGTCCCCAAGGCTCTGCTCTATTCAGGAGATGGATTGGGGACCGTGGAAGAAGGGGAGAAGACAGGATCAGCCTTTTTACAGAATGCAGAGGATTAACCCCTTAGGTTCCACAGTGAGTATAACAAGCATGCTTCACTACATATACACACTGATTTTACTGTTGTGGGTTTAGTAACACTTTAAGATAACATCATAATTTACCATCATAAATTATTGATTATATCTCTTTTTCCACCATGTAATTTCATATTCTGATTAAACGAAATACGATTGTATTCATGAACAAAGTATCTCAGTGCTGCCGATCGATGCAAAACGATCAATAATTTCCCACCCTGACCAATCAACTCAGTTTGATTGAATCCAATCATACTTTAATCCAAATCGTTTGGAAGGAAAGTTATGGCAATTCAATTTTTTTTCTGATTTTAACGTTTTGATCAAATTGCAGCTTTATTGGATAAAAAAAAATTGAAGTGTGCATGGCAGCCATAGGAATCAAACACGTTTTTTCTTTTTCCTTTTCTTTAATTAAAATTATGCCTGGGCCCATTCCCTACCTCCATTGTCTAGGTTAGGATAATGTGTACTACTGCCTCAGCCTCCTGGGATATCTAAGTCAGATAGGGCGAACAGGGGGGCAGGTGCAAGAAGCCGAGAGAAACAGCCAGCTCCCTGATGACATCAGAGGGGAAGCTGGTGCTGCTGGACCCAGACTACGTCAGTGAGTGTTTGATTACAGAAGGACAATGCTAGATTCGCTAGGCAGGTGAGTATGATAATTGAGTACAACCCAGCAAGACATGTAAGAGGGCATTAAAAAGAAAAATGAGCAATGGGGAGTCCCGTTTCCATCCAGCTGCAGTGCGCTTTAGTGCATCTGGGAGGGACAGGTACAGCGTCCAGCCCTGCTGCAGGCAGCCTGGCAAACTTTATGGCAGGCTGTGGCTGTATGGGGCTAAAAGCTGTACTGAATGGCACCTGTGTTTAGGGCTCTGCCGGCCCAGGGTGAAGTTCCAAAACACACGAAACAGCCCTGTCTCCCAATTGTGTTTGAGGCTTGGTTCACACCTATGCGAATAAAGCCCCATACACACGGTCGGACAATCCGCGGACCAGGTCCGTCGGACCATGTCCGTCATACTTTGTCCGATGTTGGTTTTGCGTACACATGGTCGGACAAAGTTGTCGGAAAATCCGATCATTCTGAACGTGGTGACGTTTGTTGCCTACGACGGGACTACGTAGAGGCTAGTAGCCAATAGCTTTGGTCTTGTAATGTGATCTGAGCATGCGTAGCACTTTGTCCGGTCGGACAACCGTACACACGATCGGATTTGGTGTGATCGGACCGGGTTGACGGCAAATCTTTCCAGCAGGAGATAAGACTTTGTCCGACGGACAAACCGACGAACACTGTCCGATGGTGCATACACACGGTCTGATTTTTCAACAACCTTGTCCGATCGGACCAAATTGATGAAAAAGTCCGACCGTGTGTATGGGGCTTTACATGCGGGTTTTCCCCGCATCCAATTCGCATGACAGGAGATTGTGACCAGCTCTCTATGGAGCCGGTTCACATATCTCCATTGCGGCTGCGTATGAACGCCCTGATTCGTCCCTAAAACGGAGAAGAGTGACACATAGAAGAACAGGTAAATCCAAGCAGTCCTCAAGGGGGCTGTGCTACATTGGGGGGCTCATCCGGGATTTGTTCTGCAGCTGGCCCTAGGCCCCACAAATAGAGCTTTCTTTTGGTGGTATTTGATCACCTCTGCGGTTTTAATTTTTTGCGCTATAAACAAGACCGGCAATTTTGAAAAAAATATATATTTTTTACTTTCTGCTTAAACTTTTTTTTTAAATCAAATGTCTTCATCAATTTAGGCAATATGTATTCTGCTACATATTTTTGGTAAAAAAAAATCCAATAAGTATATTGATTGGTTTGCGCAAAAGTTATAGCGTCTACAAACTATGGAATAGATTTATGGAATTTTTATTTATTTTACTTTTTTACTAGTAATGGCGGCGGTCAGCAACTGTGATGAAACGCTCCTCTTGAGTGCTTTCGTCATATACCACTTCCTCCCAGTCTGAATATGGATCTCAGATATTCCAACTGCTCCCAAGCACTAAACGAGACAAGACTTGCTTAGTGCCAACATGGACTGTTTTATTAGAACCAAACTGACAAGTATTTATATACAGTAGAAGAGGAGACCCCCCCCCCCTCCTGCTCATTTTACTCTAACAATACACCTGTAACAAATTAACATGAGCTAATTAACTAATCCCTTTAAGCAGCCGATGTGACTCTGTGCCCATCAGGATTTCACTACAGGTCAGACTTGTTGTCACCGAGCTTCACACATGTTAGATGCTAATATCATCAACTCCAGCCACCTGTCTGTTGTCTTGTATAATGCAAATGAGTCCAGTCTATCTTGACACAGATTCTAAAGAGTATTTCACCTATTGTTTTATGTGCTAATTAACCCTGCAATTGAATCTGACTAGCACAGATTATAGTGGGATTCTCATTCACCCTGTGCCCCTCAAAATCCAGGGCCCATAATCGGTTGGCAAGAGGCTCGAATTTAGTCCTCTCAAAAATCCTGTGTCCCGGCTAGGTCTGTCACAGCAACCTTTTAGCGGGACTGCGATATTGCGGCGGACAGTTAGGACACTAACTGACTCTTTTGACACTTTTTTGAGGACCAGTGACACCAATACAGTGATCAGTGCTAAAAATATGCACTGTTACTGTACTAATGGCACTAGCTGGGAAGGGGTTAACATCAGGGGCGTTCAAAGGGTTAAATGGGTGCCTAGCTGGTGTTTTACTAAACTGTGGGAGGGGCTTATACTAGGGGAAGTCATAGATCCATGTCCCTGACTTGCAGGAACACAGGATTAATGCCTTCCCTACCGACAGAACGGCAATCTGCCTTGTTT
>CM053028.1:56949929-56967598 GCA_028564925.1 Lithobates sylvaticus
GTGCACTACATAGTTGAAGGTAAATCTAAAGGAAATTAAAAAAGAAAATTGTATAATGTATGGCCAGCCTTATTCAGTCTCAACGGCATAGACAATGAGGGTATTATATGTATATCTGTACAGGCACCATCCAGAGCTGTAAAAAAAAAGTTGTAAAATGTACAAAGAATACAGGAGAGAAAATAAAAACTGAGATCTTTTTTTTTTTTTATGTAAAAATGACAGTAAAATGCACATAAACAATTAAAAAAAATAAAAATAAAAAAAGGGGCAGACCTGATGGACCTTTTAGTCCTTTTCTGCCGCCACTCTTCTAGGCTTCTTCTAAAATACTTTTTGAATATATATTACATGAAGATGTAAATCTGGAAGTTTCACGTTAAAGAAGCTGAAAATATTTCCTTTTTTTAAATAATTTTCATTCACATACAGAGAGAAAAAAAAATATATATCTTAAATTTTAAAATAAAAAAAAAAAAAAAAAAATAAATAAAATATAAAAACAAAAAAAATATTATGCTTCTATGTGTGATAAATCTGCATATTAACAGTTTTGCCTAAATATGAAAAATTTTCAGCACCTGTTTTTAGTTCTTTTTACTTATAGTATGTAAAGTCTTTTATTATTTTCAAGAGACTAAAACATTCTTATTTGGTGTTTGTTATACTATGTGCTGGGAATTGAAGAAAAAAATAAATAAAATGAAAAAAATGACTGAAAAAACAAGAAAAAAATAAAAAAGTATTATAGATAATTATCCCATGATGTATTAGACATTTTGAATGTTTATAGGTTTTTTGTTTTTGCTTTATGCTACAATATCAGATATTGTATACAGATATAAATCTATTACTTTCAAGAGGCTAAAACATTTTAATTTGGTGTTTGTTATACCATGTGCTGAGAATAAAAAAATAAAATAAAAAAAATATAAGACTGAAAAACCAACAAAAAAAAAAAAAGTATTATAGATAATCATCCTGTTATGTATGAGATATCTAAATATCAGTTTTTGCTTCTTGTTATATTCTCGAATTATTATTACGATTCTTTGTAAATATCTCACATGTATTGCCTTGGAGACTATTGTTGATTAGCCCATATAAAATACTCTGTGAATATTCATGTACAGATTACACACCTTGCTACTGTAGATGGAAAAAAATAAGAAATTGCGTTATATTGATGAAAATATGATCTGTTTAAATCCAGAATCACATTTGTCCATTTTTTAGGCCAACGTGTTTTCAATGAAAACATGAGTTGGTGATAGAGATATATTATATATATCTACTTTCCAATTTCAACAGTTGCATTTTCCATTAAAATCAATAGAAACATATAAAAAATATATTTTTTTATTTATAGGGATATATTATATATATATATATATATTTCAACAGTTGCATTTTCTATTAAAATCAATAGAAACATAAAAAAAAAAAAAAATCTTATATATATATATATATATATATATATATATATAATTTATTAAAGATGTGTTTTTTTTATGTTTCTATTGATAGAAAATGGATATATATAATATATCTCTATAAATAAAAAATATTTTATTTTTTATATGTTTCTATTGATTTTAATGGAAAATGCAACTGTTGAAAATGGAAAATGTGGCTCAGACAAATGTGGTTGTGACTATGGGCACTGGGAATGAATGCAGGGGGGGGGGGGGGGGTACAAATGCATCATCAGAACCTGAAAATGTTTGACTGCCTTTTATACTTTGTATGTAATGGATTTTTCAGAGTTGAGATCACACAGCATGGACAGACATATATGATCTGACTCTCTAGTGCAGCTCACAGCCGCCCCTTGAGTCCACTGTCTTGCTGTTTCTCCCCTCCCTTTTCTCAGTTGCCTGTAGGGATATGCTGGATGTGAGCTCAGTGGCTCAGAAAATGAGCACCAATGAGTAAAATGCACATCTCTGGCGTCTTTATTTAACTGACCATCAACAACTATGTGAAGTGCCAGTTGGTGGGGATGACTGTAATGTAATGCATGTGTGTGTATATACATTTTTTTTGCAGAGTCTATTTTTTTATACTACAATAAAAATTTAAATATTTATGTTGTCTTAGTTACTTGGCTTTATCTGGGTGTAGTTAATTTATGAAACTTTTTACAGCACTTAAAGTGGAACTTTTTTCATCATTCCATCTAATAAATCTTCTGCCCTTGTTGTTGTTTTATCTTTGGATAGACATTTTTTTTTCTGCCAGTAAATCCCTTATACATCCCACTTCCTGTTTGTCTGGTCATTAGCCTAGGTTTATGACGTCATGCCGTTTACCATGACGTTTACCCCCCCCCCCCATTTCCTGACCAGGCCATTTTTTGCGTTACTTTAACTGACAATTGCGCGGTCGTGCGACGCTGTACCCAAATAAATAAAGTTTGTCCCCTTTATTCCCCCCCACAAATAGAGCTTTCTTTTTGGTGGTATTTGATCCCCTCTGCGTTTTTTATTTTTTGCACTATAAACAACAACAAAAATTTTTTTACTTTACACATCCAATTATAATTAAAAAAAAATGTCTTCATCAATTTAGGCCAATATGTATTCTGCTACATATTTTTGGTTACAAAAATCCCAATAAGCGTATATTGCTCGTAGACGCTATAACTTTTGCGCAAACCAAACTACTGTATGGTATGTGTGAGAATCTCCATTATATATCTTTAATCTCTACCATCTCTAATCTCTAATCTCTACTATCTCTAATATCTACTATCTCTAATATCTACTATATCTACTATTTCTAATCTCTAATCTCTCTACTATCTCTAATATATACTATCCACTATATCTACTATCTCTAATCTCTACTATATCTAATATCTACTATATCTACTCTCTCTAATCTCTACTATCTATACTATCTCTAATCTCTACCATCTCTAATCTCTACTATATCTACTATGTCTAATCTCTATCTCTACGATCTCTAATATCTACTATCTACACCATCTCTAATCTCTCTACTATCTCTAATCTCTGGGCTTGAGTCACTTTCGGGCCCTACCTTCTATATTCATTTGTCATTTGTCGCCATCTGGTGCCGTAACAATATCATCGATCCAATCGTTATATATACACTAATACGTGGCACTGATGACAGATGCCACTTATACGTGGCACTGACTGGGGACAGATGGCACTGTGACTGGGGACAGGTGGCACTGTGGACAGGTGGCACTGGGGACAGGTGCCACTGGGGACAGGTGGCACTGGGGACAGGTGGCACTGGGGACAGGTGGCACTGGGGACATGTGGCACTGGGGACAGGTGGCACTGGGACAGGTGGCACTGGGGACAGGTGACACTGGGGACAGGTGGCACTGGGGACAGGTGGCACTGTGGACAGGTGGCACTGGGGACATGTGGCACTGGGGACAGGTGGCACTGGGGACAGGTGGCACTGGGGACAGGTGGCACTGGGGACAGGTGGCACTGGGGACAGGTGGCACTGGGGACAGGTGGCACTGGGACAGGTGGCACTGGGGACAGGTGGCACTGGGGACAGGTGGCACTGGGGACAGGTGGCACTGGGGACAGGTGGCACTGGGGACAGGTGGCACTGGGGACAGGTGGCACTGGGGACAGGTGACACTGGGGACAGGTGGCACTGGGACAGGTGACACTGGGGACAGGTGGCACTGGGGACAGGTGACACTGGGGACAGGTGGCACTGGGGACAGGTGGCACTGGGGACAGGTGGCACTGGGGACAGGTGGCACTGGGGACAGGTGGCACTGGGGACAGGTGGCACTGGACAGGTGGCACTGGGGACAGGTGGCACTGGGGGGACAGGTGGCACTGGGGGACACTGGGGACACTGGGGACAGGTGACACTGGGGACAGGTGGCACTGGGGACAGGAGACACTGGGGACAGGTGACACTGGGGACAGGTGGCACTGGGGACAGGTGACACTGGGGACAGGTGACACTGGGGACAGGTGACACTGGGGACAGGTGACACTGGGGACATGTGGCACAGGGGACAGGTGACACTGGGGACATGGGGCACTGGGGACATGTGGCACTGTGGACAAGTGGCACTGGGGACAGATGGCACTGTGGGGACAGATTATCATGGCACTGACAGCACTTTATTTTCCATATTTCCATATATTCCATATTTTTACTTACAAGAAAGCTGCACGTCGCTCTCCCTCCTCACAGGCTGTCTCTGTGTGAGGGGGAGAGCCGGCGATGAGAGATGATCTCATGAGATCATCTCTCATTGGACATTCAGATCAGTGCTAAATGGCCGCTGTGATTGGCCATTTAGCATGATCTGTGATTGGCTGTGTCCAAGGGACACACTGCCAACACAGAGAGAACTTCCCCGATGCGCGCCGGGGGGGACGCATCGGGGAAGTAAACAAGAGGACGTCCAGGGACGTCCTCCCAGCAATGGGCGTCCGCGCTGTAGCCTGCTATAGCGCGGACGCCTAGTGTAATAAAGATATGGACACTGGTCCGGGAAACAGGCGGGGATTGCGGGGACCGCGGGGCCCCCTATTGGAAGGTCACGGGACAATTGGCGTCCGCGCTGTAGCCTGCTATAGCGCGGACGCCTAATGTAAAGCAGATAAGGACACTGCCGGTCCGGGAAACAGGCGGGGATTGCGGGGACCGCGGGGCCCCCTATTGGACGGGGCCCATGGGCTTGAGCCCCGTCAAGCCCTATGGAAAGTCCGGCCCTGCAAGGGGCCGGACACCTGAATAGGGGGCGGCAGCAGTGACAATAGATAGATTCATGCAATGCATGAATCTATCTATTGGTGATAGAGCGGTGCAGGAGAGGGGGGTCGGCGCTCCTGCGCCCTCTATGCACGCACCGCCACTGTCTACTCTCTCTACTCTCTCTACTATCTCTAATATCTACTATCTATACCATCTCTAATCTCTACTATCTCTAATCTCTCTACCATCTCTACCATCTCTAATCTCTAGTATCTCTAATCTCTAGTATCTCTAATCTCTAGTATCTCTAATCTCTACCATCTCTAATCTCTACTATCTCTAATCTCTCTACCATCTCTACCATCTCTAATCTCTAGTATCTCTAATCTCTACCATCTCTAATCTCTACCATCTCTAATCTCTATCATCTCTAATCTCTACCATCTCTCTCTCTACTTTTTTTTTTTTTTACTAGTAATGGCGTAGATCAGCGACCATAGCAGGACTGCGATATTGCGTCAGACAAATCGGACACCTTACTGACACAATTTGGGGACCAGTGACACGAATACAGTGATCCGTGCTAAAAAATATGCACCGTCACTGTACTAATGACACTGGCTGGGATGGGGTTAACATCAGGGGCGATCAAAGGGTTATGTATGCCAAGCCTGTGCTTACTGTGGGGGGGGGAGGTGATTTGATTAGAGGAAGGCAAAGATCTGTGTTCCTGCTTTGGGAAATGCTGCTGAATACTGTATGACCGGAACGCCGCTTTAAGCTTTGACAATAAAACATGGAAGCTGGTTGGTCTCTATGCAGAGCCCCCGCTCTGTCATGTACCCGTATGAGGAGTCCAAGATGATGAAGGTGGCCTCGTGCACAATGTCTGCCCCAGCACCCACAGAAGAACAGGATCTGGCTGGGCGCAGGTGGCAGAAAGCTGGAACTGAAGACTGGGATGGAACTTGGGAACATTGTTATAACAGAGGCAGAAGCAATCCAAAGACATGCAGGTAGGTTAATTGGCTTCTGTCCAAAAATTGTCCCTAGTATATGAATGAGGACCTTGGATTGTGGGCTCCTTGAGGGTAGTGACCGATGTGAGTGTGCGAAGTACAGGGATAGGGACAATTGTAGACACTCACTCAGGTTGAACTGGATGGACTGATGTCTTTATTCAACCTTACTAACTATGAAACTATGAAGCACAGCAGCCAAGGCACAAAGAATGCAAGTCCAGTTGTTGGTGGAGTCGGGTCTCAAGGTCAGGAACCAGCAAAGGTTGGCAACATGCAGACAGCGAGGTACAACTTCAATAGGCAAAATCTTGGTCGGAAGTCCAGACCAAGGTCGGTAACAGAGACGGCAGCAATTATAAGCAGGCAAGGATAATCCAGGAGCAGGTCAAGTATAAGGATCAGGGTAAGGAATACCAGGAACTTAGACAGGAAGACCAAACAGCCATAATCCCATGCAGAGCTCAGTTTTTAATAGCTCATTGGGCACTAGCACCAGTGGTGGGTGTTCCTGCGCGTTCACGTTCAGTTAGGTTTCCTTTGCCCGCAACCATACGCAGGTTATGTCTATGTTGGTGCAATCTTTCTGATGGGTGGTGTGATGTTCCTGACACAACCTATGCCAGGCAAGAAGAGGAAGGGCCCCCTTGAGCTCACTGGACTGAACAAAAGACAGCTGGCATTAAGGTACATATTTGGGGAATTTCTAAAATAATCAGTGCATTGGGAAATTTAGAGAGGGGGATGGGGAGATGGGCTTTAACCTTCTGGTGCTGGGCACACAAAAATATGTGGCATCTTGGTGCCGAGCGGCCGCATATTTGCGTGCAATAGAGCTGTGCCGGCGGCTCATGGAAAGCTTCCAATCACTGCTTGCGATCGGGAGTTCTCCGATCAAATGAAAGCCAATCATGGCGGTCACATGGCATTAAGCCCTGCCCCACCTCCTGGCATTCCAAACCCCTTAAAGGGCCGGCAGGAGCAAGCGCCAAAGGGGTTAAACTCTTGCAGGTCAAAAAACATCACAGTACACACTGTGTGGAGAGCTAGGCACCATGAAGAGCTATACTGTAGCCTATCTTGCTAGTAAAAAAAAGACCTTAGGGGTGTGGGGAGTAGAGACAGGCCATCCCACATGTGACAGTAATTGATTCCTGTGCATCTTAAAGTGGTTGTAAACCCTTACAGACCACTTTGACCTACAGGTAAGCCTAGATTTAGGCTTACATGTAGGTGCAAGAAATATCTCCTAAACCTACACGGTTTAGGAGATATTTGCAAAAGACAGGCACCGATGTGTACGGCGCATGATGCTGCTAACGGCGACCATGCCGTTAGTGGCGGCTCCCGCGCGGGAGTGACGTCATTGCGGCTCCGGACAGTCACTGCGCCAGAGACGCGATACCCAGAAGTCACTCCGGGATAGATGGTAGCGTCGGAGGAGGAGAACGAGGGTCGCTTCGGGGACTTCCATCTCAGGTAAGTTATTCATAATGAGCTAGTATGCTATTCATACTAGCTCATTATGCCTTTGCCTTGCAGGGTGCATTTTTTTTTTCATTTTTTGTTTTGCTTTACTTCCTCTTTAAAGCGGATCTGCACCTGCCCCATTTTTTTTTCCTTCACCATGCTTACCTTAAAGCGGAGTTCCACCCAAAAATGGAACTTCCCTGACATGCCACATTTGGCATGTTATTTTGGGGGGGGGGGGAGCAGATACCCTCTTTTTAGAGGCATCCAGCTCCCACTTCCTCCATGGCGCCGGAAGGAAGTTCACCTCCCCCTCCCTCCCATCCTTTGGGACACGTCACAGGTCCCAGAAGATTACCCGGCCGTTCACAGCACGCGGCTTGTGCATGCGCAGTGCGTTCCCGGCTGTTAAACCACAGTAAGAATGTCGGCATCGTGGAGAGGAGGGGGAGGGGAGCGGGGCTTCGTACGCCTGCATCGCCGGACCGCGGGAAAGGTGAGTGTCTGATTATTCCAGACACTCACCCATCCAGTGGATCCAATGTTGTCCCGCTAAGAATGTCCTCCTAATGTAGCGCATTCAAATCCAATATCAAATCAAATCAAGAAGCTCTCATACCCAGCAACAGCTCTGTCCTGCGCCACCATGTTCTTTCTAACGTCACCAGCCTGCTGGATTTTCCTGGTTCAGCGGGCGGGCCTCCTGATGGTGTACCGATAGGCCCGCCCCCTCCTCCCTTCCTGAGACGTGCCTATCCCTAGAGGCATAGCAGGCAGTGTGTACAGCATTTGCCTAAGGTGAATGTGGGAGGAATAGTACCCCGTCGTTGGTGTCAGTGCTAGGAATAGTGCCCCATTGTTAATGTCAGTAGGATTGATAGTGCCCTATCATTGGTGTCAGTGGGAGGGACAGTACCCCAAGGAACAGATAAAAGCAAGCAAAGGGCCGCAGTTTGGAGACCACTGGTCATGTCCATGTAGCGCCATAACCCCTGTGGGGCGGCTATGTATTTTCTGAGTTTACCAATTACCTCCTCCTTGTAGCTCGTCGTTCGTTGTCTAGGGGTTGCCAGGGTTAGTACCCAGTAATTTCAAAAGCTGACACTCAAATGTCCTTTTGAGGATTTTTTTTTGCAAAAAGTAACGTTCAGATATAACACAGTCTCTTAGTTGGGAATAAAGGGCGCGGGTGATAAAGCTCAGGCACTTAGAACTGCTGACATCAATTGAATGTCTCTTTAGATAGCCCAGAGAGCAGCCACTCGCAACTGGGCGCTTCACTGTTGGATAAACCCTTGTCTGTAGATTTAGCAGCCAACCAGTTATTCAAAGATTTGCAAAGTCTCTGCCACAGACTAGGTTGTAACTGAAAGATGTGTTAGGAACTTTTCCTACGGTACCTGAATCTTCCAGCCGCTTCGGCGATACCATATGAAATGTGGATTCACTATTGTCCATACATCTCAGCTCCCAGGGTCTTACCGAGCAGCCAGCTTCTTGGCCCTCCTCCGAAGAGTCCTCCCCTGGTCGCTTGTATGAGTTGCTGTGCCTCTCCAATCCTGAGAGCACACGAGACACCTCCGAATCCTCCTTCAGTTACTGGGCCTCGAACTAGCCAGTTCTGGGACGGATCCAATCCCCAGACCATGAGGGCCTCTGGGGCTGGTCAGAGTGACCAGGCTTACAGGGGACAGCAGACACTCCTGGGTCCGGGACCCCTCACGGGGTTGGTCCGGACCAGAACCAGGAATCAAAGAGCAAGCCGAACCCTGAACACGTGACTTCAGCATCTTAAGTACCCCTTCCCAGAATACACAGCGGGGCCAGACGCGCCCACTGATTGGTTCCGAGAAAGCTTAGTACCCAACACGTCCAACCAGACTGCGTTCTCAGCCTGTCACAGGTGCCTCACTTCACCTATGACCAGGCAAAACTACAGTACAGCCCAGCCAAACTGATGCCAAAGTAAATGACGTAAACAATTAACCCCCAGAACTCAGTTATAGTTCTGGAAAAAAACGAAATTTACATTTAGAAAAGTGTCAGCGCTACATCCATGTAAGTCTGCTACTGCATCTAACACTACCCTCTCCCCAGACTGACAATGCTGCTGTACTGTCCAAGGGTGGCACAAGAAAGCCTTGCTTACCGGGCACTTAAACTCCCTTCCTGCCCAGGCCAATTTTTAGCTTTTCAGCGCTGTCACCCTTTGAATGACAATTGCGCGGTCATGCTACACTGTACCCAAATGACACAAATAGAGCTTTCTTTTGGTGGTATTTAATTGCTGCTGGGTTTTTTATTTTTTGCAGAATAAAACAAAGGACCAAAAATTTTGTTATAAAATTTTGAAAACAGGTAATTTTTCTCCTTCACTGATGAGCGGCACTGATGAGCGGCACTGAGAGGCATTGATCTTTTTGCATGTAAATCCTTGTTATTTTTTTTTAGTCTTTGAGAACTTCAACTGCTGATCTGGGTGACAGGCAGGATAATCTAGAGAACCTTGTAGTCCTTTCAGCTCAGCCTATGATTGCATGTAGTTCCTTACCTTATGTGCAGGTTTGGTTGCTACAGCCTTATCCTGGATCAGGGAAGCCTGTGAGTTATCTGGGGACACGTATGACCTGGTGGCTCTGCTACTGTGTCCCCTTCCCAGGCACAGAACACTCCAGCAGGAAGCTACATTAGGTGGACTTCACTGGCAGGATCAACAGGTACTGTATCTGTATACCTTTGTAGGAGTTTAATTAATTTTAATTAAAGTGTATCTATACCCCCCTTTTTTTTTAACGTTTGGAGCAAATGGGGAAAGGTTAGGACCCCTGTCAGATTTTACTGCTACCAGGGCTCCGTTAAAGAGATTTTCCCCAACTTTCTGTTTGGGGGGATGTTTTACTAGAAGCCTGTCAGTGCTCAGACCATACGCCGCACACTGCATCAAATTGGTCTGCATGGCTGTCGTCCCAGAAGGAAGCCTCTTCTAAAGATGATGCACAAGAAAGCCGCAAACAGTTTGCTGAAGACAAGCAGACTAAGGACATGGATTACTGGAACCATGTCCTGTGGTCTGATGAGACCAAGATAAACTTATTTGGTGTCAGATGGTGTCAGGCGTGTGTGGGGACAACCAGGTGAGGAGTACAAAGACAAGTGTGTCTTGTCTACAGTCAAGCATGGTGGTGGGAGTGTCATGGTCTGGGGCTGCATGAGTGCTGCCGGTGTTGTATCATTATCCGTCCCCCATCACCAAGTGTCCGAGGTGTACTGCGCATGCGCAGTACACAGAACGCCCATATTCCGAAAATTGCCGAGGATGAACGGCGCCTGCGCCGTGAGTCCACTTTCAAGCCCCACCATCCCAGTGGACATAGAGTTAGAATATAAAAGTGCCGAGCGCAGCGAGGCCGTGCCCGATGCGTGGCGAGCGAAGCGAGCCCGCGAGGGGCCGTCTCAATTTGACTAACCCTATATCCGCTTGGATGGTGGGGGCTTCTTCTCGACTCACGGCGCAGGCGCCGCTCATCTTCCGACAATTTCCGAAAATTTTTTTTTTTTTTTGGTTCCACTTCAGAAAGAATATTTGTGGGTAAGTGTCAGCTATGCCCGCGTCTCCATCCCTCCGATTTATCTTAGCATCATTAGTGGATTATTTCATTCTCGCCCTCATTTTTTTTTTTTTTTTTTTTTTTTTCCCCCCTGGGGTTGGGGGAATCGAGGTCCTGAGTCGGGCATCTATAAAATTTTACAAAGCCCAAAAATACATGTATACAACCGTGATCCCACCCAGCCTCCACTCCCCCTCCGCTTCCTTTATCCCAAATCCTGTTCCATCACTCTTCCAGTTAGCCCCCCTGGGGGTTTTTTTTTTTTTTTATTTTTATTTTCTCCCCCCTATCCCTCCCATACCCCCACCCTCCCCATCCCCGTCCGCTGTTTTGTTATTATAAGGTGGTCCTTTCTCCCAGTATCTTCTCTGTCCTTGGGGTCAGCCTTTCCATGGCTAGATATCTTATCGGTTTCGCCCCCCAGGGATCCTCAGTTGTCATGGCTGCACTCGCAAAGCCTCCCTGTAACTCCAAGATCTCTTGAATTTTCTCCAGCTCTCCCATCTAGCCCTCGTGGCCTCTCTGTCCTCCTCCCCAGTGTACAACACACATTCCATCATGTAGGTGGACTCCACTGCGTCAACCCATTCCCATAAGGGTGGGCTTTCCTTGTCTTTCCACCTCCTTGGAATTACCTTTTTGGCCGCATTGAGCAGATGGGGTATCAATGAGCCTTTATATTGTTTAATTTCTTTGGGTGTGGCGTGCATAAGTGCCACCCAAGGGTCATTTTTTACCTCAATTGTTGTTATTTCTTTTATGTATTTTAGGATAGTCTCCCAAAATTTTTTGATTTTAGGACACCCCCACCATAAATGACCCATTGTACCCCTTTGATCGCACCCCCTCCAACAGTTCGCCGATGTTTCCGCCTGGAAATTGCTGACCCTGTCTGGGGTTCTATACCACCTAGCCATGCACTTAAAGTTTGTTTCTGCAGTTCTCACATCTATCGCTGACCCATGTGCTAATTTTAAAATTTTCTTACTTGTGCTTATTTCTAATTGTGTTCCTAATTCGCTTTCCCATTTGGTAAGGTATGACGGCATCTCCGGTCTATCTCTTTCTAGTAGCAGTTTATATATTCTGGATATTCTTTTTTTTGAACATTCTGCCATAAAGATTTTCTCTAATTTTGTTAAATCCTTAGCCTCCCTTAATGGGCTGGGAAGAGAGCCCACAAAATGGGTCAGCTGGCGATGCCGCCATCCATCTATGGAGAAAGCCTCATTATTCTGTAACTCGTGCAATGTCATAACCTTCCCCTTGCTAATAACTTCCCCTAATCTCGTGCAATCCATTCTGATCCAATCACCTCCTATTTCCTTTAACCCTGGCGGGAAAAAAGGGTTTTCTTTGAGTGCTATAAGTGGCGAATTATAATTTTTGTTGAATATTTTATATATTTTGTCCCAAATTTTCAAAGTCGTGATTGTGATTATATGTGTTTTTTCTCCCAGTGTCCGGCTTTTCGGAGGATTCCACACAATCTTCCCCAGCCTAGCTTCACTCAGTGCCTCCTCCAAACTAACCCATCTTTTAGTGTTACCTATTTTACCCCATTCTGCGATTCTTAATAGTGCTATGGCATGGTAGTAACTTTCTATGTCTGGGACCGCCAGACCGCCCTGACTTTTATCTTGTTTTAGAACTTGGAGGGAGATTCTATGTTTTTTGTAATTCCATATGAAATTCATTATAATAGATCTTAGTTTACCGAGGTACTGTTTTGGGAGAGGGAGGGGGAGCATCTGGAATTTATATGTGATGACTGGAAGGATCATCATTTTTACCGAATTAATCCTGCCTATCCAGGATAGAATTTTTCCCTTCAGCTCTTGGCATTTTTTTTTTTTTTATATCTTCTAGAAGTGGGATATAGTTTATTTTGTATAATTTCCTCGGGTTATTGGCCAGTTCTATTCCTAAGTATTTTATCCTTTTTTTCCAGACGAAACTAACTGTTTTCTGTAGGGTCTGTTTCTCTATTTTATTGAGGTTAATATTAAGGATAAATTTTTTTGAGGCGTTGATTCTAAAATTTGTTAGTTCCCCATATTCCATTAAAATTTTAAGCAATATGGGGACTGACTTCTGGGGTGAGCTTATATAAAAGAGGACGTCGTCGGCGAAGGCCGCAAGTTTGTGCTCTTCGCTGCCGACTTTACAGCCTTCCACCTCTGGGTTTCCGCGGATTGTGGCTAACAGCGGTTCCAGGGATAGAATAAAAAGGAGAGGGGAGAGTGGACAGCCCTGCCTAGTACCATTGAACAGTTCGAACTCCGTGGAAGTCGTTCCATTGACCTTGATGTTGGTTTTCGGATGATTATATAGGGTTTTGATTTTTTGAATAAATCTGGGTCCGAAACCCATCCTCTGTAGAGTGTTGAACATGAACCCCCAGTCTACTCTGTCGAACGCTTTTTCAGCGTCTATCGAGAGGAGTAGACTGGGGGTTCTTGAATCTCCCATCCTCTGTATGGCTAACAATGTCCGAATCCCATTGTCCCTCCCCTCTCTGCCCGGGACAAACCCGACCTGGTCCGGATGGATCAGTGTGCCCAAGTGCCCCTTTATTCGATCCGCCAGTATCTTTGCGTATAATTTTGTGTCGAAATTTAATAGGGAGATGGGTCTGTAGTTCGAGCACACCGATCCATCCTTCCCATCCTTCCTCAAAAGAGTGATCATCGCTTTTAGGGCCTCTTCGCTCATGTTATAGTCTATCCCTAGTCCATTCATGTATCGCAGCAGTCTCGGTACAAGAATCTCTTTGTACGTTTTATAATATGAGGCCGTAAAGCCATCCAGGCCCGGGCTCTTCCCTGTTGGCGAGTTCTTAATGGCTGCTAAAATCTCCTCCTCGGTTATTGGCCTCTCAAGCTCATCTCTCTCCTCTCTCCCTAGGGCTGTCAGCCCTGCCCTCTCTAGGAACTCGGAGGTTTTCTGGCTAATTCCGATGCTGTCGTTGTTTCCCTTGGTTTTCACCTCGTAAAGTTCTTTGTAATAGTCTCTAAATGTCGAGGCTATTTCACTAGGGGTAAACTTCATCTCCCCGTTTTTTGTTTGGATTTTTTCAATAAAATTTCTAGTTTTCTTTTTTTGTAGTTTCCTTGCTAAATATTTCCCTGGCTTGTTGCCCCAGATATATTGTTCCCTGGCTAATTTGTTGAACTTCTGTCTGACTTCCTGTTCGGCTAGATCTTTTAATTCCTCTCTCTTATCTGTCAGCTCTATATATGTGCACTGGCTGAGTGCCCCCCCAGATTTGTGCTTTTGCTCCAGGGTTTTAATCTCTGCTATTAGAGCCTGCGTTTTTCTCGCCCTCTCCTTTTTTTTTTCCATGAGGCTTTAGCTATCAGAAGCCCCCTAATGAACGCTTTATGAGCGTCCCACAGTTGTGCCTCTGAGACCTCTCCGTTGTCGTTGATTTGAAAAAAACATTCTAGCTCCTTTTTGATATAATCCCTGATTTCTTTGTCGTATAACAATTCCGGGTTGAGTTTCCATCCGCTAGAGGGTTGTTTGTATTCGGGGAACCTTAGCCTCATGGATACCGGCGCATGGTCCGAGAGGGAAGCTATTCCAATTTCGGTTTCTTTGACCCTTTCCAGTATGCCATGGTCTATTAAAATATAGTCCAGGCGGGAGTACATCTGGTGGACAGGGGAAAAGAACGAGTAATCCCTCAACTGCGGATGCTGGGTCCTCCACACATCCACCAGTTGGTCCTCCGATAGTTTTTTTTTTGATTCGCTTCAGTTGTATGTTGCCCCTCCCCGTGCCACCAGACGTACTATCCTTCGCGGGGTCCATCACAAAATTGAGGTCCCCCATCAGGATCAAATATCCTTTCCTGAAGGCCCTTAGCTTACGCAGAATTGCTTCGAGAAATAGGATGGGTCTGGTGTTGGGGGCATAAACATTGGCCAGTGTAAGTTCTACCCCTAGGAGGGAGCCCCTAAGAAACAGGTACCTCCCCTCGGGGTCCGTCATTCTCTCCTCCACCGTGAAGTCAATGTCCCTCGCGATCCCAATAGCCACTCCTCTTGCCCTGCTCGAGATAGTATCTCCATAAAACCAATTTGGGAGAGCTGGAGAAAAAAGTCTAATATTTGAGGTATGTGCCAGGTGGGTCTCTTGCAGGAACACTATACCTGCGCCATATCTCTCTGCTTCCTCCAAAATTTTAGCTCGCTTACCGGGAGAGTTTAAGCCTTTCACATTATATGATAAAAATTTGATTTCTAGATCCTTCATTTATTTTTTGGGGTTTTGTTTTTTTTTTGTTTTTTGTTTTTTCCCCCTGGGATATTGATAGTGACAGCAGCCCCACAGCGGACGTGGTTTCCCTCCCTCCTCCCCCCCACATCCCCCCCCTCCCCCTTCCTCCCATCCCCCCCCCCCCCCCCCCCCCCTCCCTCCCCTCCCTTCCCCCTCCTCCCCCCCCCTCCCTGCCCCTCCCTTCCTTCCCTCCCCCCCCCCCCCCCCCTCCCTCCCTCCCCCCCTCTCTTACCCCGACTAGGGTCCCCGGGTCCTTGGGGGCCATCCTTTGTGGCTTCCCTTAGACTCCGGATTCCTGGTGAGGTGGAGCTTGTTTAGCCCTCCCCTCTCCCTCCGCAGCCCGAGCTCGGGGCGCAGAGGGGGAGGGGGCAGGGCCGATTTGAGCTGGGTTCTTTTATAGCTACGTATGGACATTCACCCCACCCCCCTCCCCCCCCCGCCCCCCCCCCCCCCCCCCCCCCCTGGGTCCCCCAGGCCTTCCATTTCAATCCAGCCCTGCAGATTCGGGACTGGGATCCCAAGTTTTGTACAAAATCCCTGCACTTCTTCCGGGAACCTCAGCCTGGCCGAACACCCCTCCTTTGACCCTATTAAACATGAGGGGAAACCCCAGTTGTATCTTATGTTTTCCCTTTTCAATATTTCCAGCAGGGGTTTCTGGTGTCTCCGTCTTTCGAGGGTTCGGGCCGATAGGTCTGCGTATATTTGAATTTCAGCTTCTTTATGCCGTATAGGAGATTTATTTTTTATTTTAGCCCACAAGTCCTCTTTTTCTTTAAAGTAGCTGAATCTGACAATTATGTCCCGGGGCCGCTCTGCGCCCCCTCTTTCGGGTCTTCCTACTCGGTGTATCCTTTCTGTGTGGGGAAAGTGATCTAAGTCCTTGCCGCTTATGGGGCCCAAGATTTCCCATAGTTTTCTTTCTAGGTCTTCCCCTCTTTGTTCCGGGACGGCACGCAGCCTCAGGTTTTGCCTCCTATCCCTGTTTTCTTGGTCCTCTATCTTATAGAGGGTGTCTCTCTGCGTGAGGTAGGCGCCTTTTAGTTGTGTTTTCAGTTTTGCGATTTCCAAATCTATGGAGTCCGCTCTCCCCTCCACCACTTCAACCCTGGACAACAGATGGCCCATATCCTCCCGTAAGGTGTTAATTTCATGTTTGATTACATTTTCCAGGCGTAAAAGCATCGCCTCCATTTCATGTTTATTGGGAATGTGGGTTCCTGCTTGTTGGTCCTCCCCCCTATTGGGCTCCATCTCCGTCTCCATTGTAAGGTCCGCTCTGGAGTCATTAATTTCTCCTTCCACCCCGTCCCTGCTCTCCGGGGAGACTCCAGTCCGAGCCTCTTTTCCCGATGTTTTTGGGCTTGCACCCTGTCTTAAATAGTGTTTAATAGTGCTTGTCTCCCCTTTGCTGCCTTTGGTGGTCGCTTTTTTAGGCTGTTTGGATGGGTCTTTACTCATGTTGATCTTTTTGGTGGGCCTGATTCGCTTCCCCAGTCTTGTAATGAACCTAGGCCTCCTGGACCCTTTCCCACCTCCTGCCTTTTAATGAGATCCTTGCTTTCAGGCTGTCCTTTGTCCCTCTAGGTGTCCCTCTAGTGTAGGCGATCAAAATTGCAAAAGACTGGGGGAGACCTTTTCCGTCTGTAGGGTCTTAGAGTGGTGTACTAGACACTTACGCAATGGCTGGGGCCGTTTTATTTGAATGGGGGGGATTTGTTCGCCCTTCCTGCTAGTTGACTTCAACCAAAAGCAGTTTACACCTTTTCCGTATCCCACCAGATAGCTCTACTGGTAGAATCGGTAGATATTTACAATATATTACATGGGGTCACTGTTCTTGATGACGTGGGCAACATATAAATATGTGATTTTATATTTTAACCATGGTTTCGTGTTTGGGGAGAATCTGAAGTTTAAATAAGACAAACATAATCTGAGGTACCGGTCCTATTTCAAACATCTGTCGTCAGTCTGAGCCGCAACGGCCAGTGAGTTTAAATACCAGTCGGGGTCATATTTTCATTCCAAAATGCAGTATTTGGTATATAGTAGTGTATCTCCATGAACATTGATCACAATCTCGCTTTTATTCCATAGAGCGGCTTTTAGTGAGTGGTGATCAATCTTCCCAGACACAGGTCAAAATCCTGCTTTCATTTGATAGTGAAACTTTTTAGCATAGAAAAATAGAGCTTCATGGCGTCAATCAGAGTCGCACCTACAGTCCCTAGAGCAGCTTTTGATGTATGAGGTGTCTGTAAGGTAAATCACCAAGACCCCATTTCAAACGACTTTGTACCGTTGGTAACCATAATGTCCATAAACTTGGGTTTTAAAGCCCGTATACACCCCTGTATATCTATAATACTTCAGACAGTCCCTTTAACGCTCCAGTTATATCCAAGCTGCAATTACAGGGGAAGGGGATCCAACCGCCTTGTTGCAAAAATTGTCCGCTCTGGGACTCCATAGTCCCCACTGACCCAGGTCTCCTTGTCCGCTCAGGGGCTCAGTGCATGGCGCCCTATTTCCATTCCTCTAGACATATAGCATTGCAAAATTCCCTTTAAAT
>CM053028.1:56968083-56984683 GCA_028564925.1 Lithobates sylvaticus
TTTCTCTCAGCACATGGCTTGTTCAAGTCCCCCCCCCCCCCACTTCCTGTACGTCATTTACTGTCCTGAGCTTCACAAACCAGTCCAACAAGTTCATTTGCATATCAATAGGAGAGGCCTAGCTTTCAAAAAAAATATGTAACTAAAATGTTATAATTCACATATCTAAGCTATAAAATTATTAAAATATCCATAGCAACAAAACAGTGCAGTCTAGAGTCAGTCTGTTTACCTAGAGAATGGAGGGGGAGGGTGGAGCATGAGAATGCCTTGCCATCCTAGGGTTTTGTGTTTCTATTGATGCACACAGTGTAGGGAGACACAACTCTAGTCCCACCATACAAGGGTGGCTCCATAGGAAGCTAAAAGAGAAAGGAGCCAACCTGAAACAAGAAACATGGGACAGCATTCATGGCACCAACCTAAACAGGAACATGGGTAAGGATAAAAGGATAAAGAAACTGCATACTGAGTAAGTGGTTAAATCAGCTGCTCAAAGTGAAAAAACTGAGGGGTTAACAATACTTAAAGCTGCACTTAAAGTGGTTGTAAGGCTCAAGGTTTTTTACCTTCATGCATTCTATGCATGAAGGTAAAAAACCTCCTGTGTGTAACAGCCTCCCCTAATACTAAGCTCGATTACTGAGCATCAAGCTGCTTGCTCTGAGGGCAGGAGGGAGGGGCCAGGAGCACCAGCGGGGGACCCGAGAAGAGGAGGATCCGGGCTGCTCTGTGCAAAACCACTGCACAGAGCAGGTAAGTATGATGTTTTTATTTAATGTAAAAAATATCCAAAGATTTAATATCACTTTAAAGAACGAAGGGGTAGTTGGATGGGCAAGTACAGTCCCACTGGGCCTCGGAGGGGGTCTGAAAGAGTGGTGACGGAGTCCCTGGCTGTTGCAGCAATCACATGATTGGAATTCCTGCCCACTGGCTCCTGATTATAAACAGTGATCAGGAGTTGTCAGTGACAGCTCAGTCACTGTGCTGAGAGTGCACAGGGAGCACAATCTTAGTACAGAGCAGTGATGTACTGGTGGGCAAGATCACCAGATCAGTGATGTCATGATACCATAGCCAGTGGTGCCATGTGATCTTTGAAGCCACATTACTGAACCAAAGTGATACCATATTATTATTCCCTTCTTCCTGATAACTTACATTCGGCTCGAACCGGGGGCTCATCCCTAATAATGAACTATATTTTTCTATGCAACCAGCTTAAAGCGGCTCTTCAGTCATTTTTTCAACTTTCCATCTATTAAATCTTCTGCCCTTGTCTATTAGATAACAATATGTGGGGATGGACGTGCGAACGTAACGTCCGCACGGAGGGAGGAGCTTGAGTCCGGGGGCCGAGGAGAGCGGGCGCACAGACGGGGAGGACGCCGGGCCGCCTCGTGTGAGAGACGTCGCGGTTACCGGCGCTACCCCCTGGGACAAGGAGACCTGGACCCGGATGCTGCGGTCCTCAGCGTCCTCAGCGATGGGAAGCCAAAAGCAATTAGGATAAGCAGCGGACCCGGTCCGGGCCCCAAGCGCCGGCATCGCCCCATATCCTCCCCTCTTCAACCCTCCACCCACTACACATCACGGCAGGGGTCATCCTGAAGTATCTTGAAGCCCCAGAGAAAAACAGCGTGAGTGGACCTGTGGAGACGCCAGCCGTGAGTATATAAGTGTCACAACCAACCCGAAACCCCCCCACACTTGAAGGTAAGCGCACTGCAATTTATGAATAGCCGGATGTCTGGATCCAGGTACAAACTATTGACAAATTATTGACAAAGGATGTAATTACACTGTTTTCTCAACTCTGGCTCAGCGGTTAACGAAGCTAGACAAAGGGCTACCCCAGGGGGGAGAAATAATTGCGTGCCTATTTATGATCATATCCCAAATGTGTGTACCTGCGTCAAGAACCATTTAAAGGGAATTTTGCAATGCTATATGTCTAGAGGAATGGAAATAGGGCGCCGTGCACTGAGCTCCTGAGCGGACAAGGAGACCTGGGTCAGTGGGGACTATGGAGTCCCAGAGCGGACAATTTTTGCAACAAGGCGGTTGGATCCCCTTCCCCTGTAATTGCAACTTGGATATAACTGGAGCGTTAAAGGGACTGTCTGAAGTATTATAGATATACAGGGGTGCTTACGGGCTTTAAAACCCAAGATTATGGACATTATGGTTACCAACGGTACAAAGTCGTTTGAAATGGGGTCTTTGTGATTTACCTTACAGACACCTCATACATCAAAAGCTGCTCTAGGGACTGTAGGTGCGACTCTGATTGACGCCCATGAAGCTCTATTTTTCTATGCTAAAAAGTTTCACTATCAAATGAAAGCAGGATTTTGACCTGTGTCTGGGAAGATTGATTACCACTCACTAAAACCCGCTCTATGGAATAAAAGTGAGATTGTGATCAATGTTCATGGGGATACACTACTATATATCAAATACTGCATTTTGGAATGAAAATATGACCCCGACTGGTATTTAAACTCACTGGCCGTTGCGGCTCAGACTGACGACAGATGTTTGAAATAGGACCGGTACCTCAGATTATGTTTGTCTTATTTAAACTTCAGATTCTCCCCAAACACGAAACCATGGTTAAAATATAAAATCACATATTTATATGTTGCCCACGTCATCAAGAACAGTGACCCCATGTAATATATTGTAAATATCTACCGATTCTACCAGTAGAGCTATCTGGTGGGATACGGAAAAGGTGTAAACTGCTTTTGGTTGAAGTCAACTAGCAGGAAGGGCGAACAAATCCCCCCCATTCAAATAAAACGGCCCCAGCCATTGCGTAAGTGTCTAGTACACCACTCTAAGACCCTACAGACGGAAAAGGTCTCCCCCAGTCTCTTGCAATTTTGATCGCCTACACTAGAGGGACACCTAGAGGGACAAAGGACAGCCTTAAAGCAAGGATCTCATTAAAAGGCAGGAGGTGGAAAAGGGCCCAGGAGGCCTAGGTTCATTACAAGACTGGGGAAGAGAATCAGGCCCACCAAAAAGATCAACATGAGTAAAGACTCATCCAAACAGCCTAAAAAAGCGACCACCAAAGGCAGCAAAGGGGAGACAAGCACTATTAAACACTATTTAAGACAGGGTGCAAGCCCAAAAACATCGGGAAAAGAGGCTCGGACTGGAGTCTCCCCGGAGAGCAGGGACGGGGTGGAAGGAGAAATTAATGACTCCAGAGCGGACCTTACAATGGAGACGGAGATGAAGCCCAATAGGGGGGAGGACCAACAAGCAGGAACCCACATTCCCAATAAACATGAAATGGAGGCGATGCTTTTACGCCTGGAAAATGTAATCAAACATGAAATTAACACCTTACGGGAGGATATGGGCCATCTGTTGTCCAGGGTTGAAGTGGTGGAGGGGAGAGCGGACTCCATAGATTTGGAAATCGCAAAACTGAAAACACAACTAAAAGGCGCCTACCTCACGCAGAGAGACACCCTCTATAAGATAGAGGACCAAGAAAACAGGGATAGGAGGCAAAACCTGAGGCTGCGTGCCGTCCCGGAACAAAGAGGGGAAGACCTAGAAAGAAAACTATGGGAAATCCTGGGCCCCATAAGCGGCAAGGACTTAGATCACTTTCCCCACACAGAAAGGATACACCGAGTAGGAAGACCCGAAAGAGGGGGCGCAGAGCGGCCCCGGGACATAATTGTCAGATTCAGCTACTTTAAAGAAAAAGAGGACCTGTGGGCTAAAATAAAAAATAAATCTCCTATACGGCATAAAGAAGCAGAAATTCAAATATACGCAGACCTATCGGCCCGAACCCTCGAAAGACGGAGACACCAGAAACCCCTGCTGGAAATATTGAAAAGGGAAAACATAAGATACAACTGGGGTTTCCCCTCATGTTTAATAGGGTCAAAGGAGGGGTGTTCGGCCAGGCTGAGGTTCCCGGAAGAAGTGCAGGGATTTTGTACAAAACTCGGGATCCCAGTCCCGAATCTGCAGGGCTGGATTGAAATGGAAGGCCTGGGGGACCCAGGGGGGGGGGGGCGGGGGGGGTGAGGGGGGTGGGGTGAATGTCCATACGTAGCTATAAAAGAACCCAGCTCAAATCGGCCCTGCCCCCTCCCCCTCTGCGCCCCGAGCTCGGGCTGCGGAGGGAGAGGGGAGGGCTAAACAAGCTCCACCTCACCAGGAATCCGGAGTCTAAGGGAAGCCACAAAGGATGGCCCCCAAGGACCCGGGGACCCTAGTCGGGGTAAGAGAGGGGGGGGGGGGGAGGGAGGGGGGGAGGGGAGGGAAGGAAGGGAGGGGCAGGGAGGGGGGGGAGGAGGGGGAAGGAGGGGAAGGGAGGGGAGGCGAGGGGGATGGGGGGAAGAGGGAGGGAGGCAGGGGGGGGGGAAGAGGGAGGGAAACCACGTCCGCTGTGGGGCTGTTATCACCACCAATATACCAGAGGGGGAAAAAAAAAAAAAAAAAAAAAAAAAATCCCAAAAAATAAATGAAGGACATAGAAATTAAATTTTTATCATATAATGTGAAAGGCTTAAATTCTCCCGGCAAGCGATCTAAAATTTTGGAGGAAGCGGAGAGATATGGCGCAGGTATAGTGTTTCTGCAAGAGACTCACCTGGCACATTCCTCAAATATTAGACTTTTTTCTCCAGCTCTCCCAAATTGGTTTTATGGAGATACTATCTCGAGTAGGGCAAGAGGAGTGGCTATTGGGATTGCGAGGGACACCGACTTCAAGGTAGAGGAGAGAATGACGGACCCCGAGGGGAGGTACCTGTTTCTTAGGGGCTCCCTCCTAGGGGTAGAACTTACACTGGCCAATGTTTATGCCCCCAACGCCAAACCTATCTTATTCCTCGAAGCAATTCTGCGTAAGCTAAGGGCCTTCAGGAAAGGATATTTGATCCTGATGGGGACCTCAATTTCGTGATGGACCCCGTGAAGGACAGTTCGTCTGGTGGCACGGGAAGGGGCAACATACAACTGAAGCGGATCAAAAAAAAACTATCGGAGGACCAACTGTTGGATGTGTGGAGGATCCAGCACCCGCAGTTGAGGGATTATTCGTTCTTCTCCCCTGTCCACCAGATGTACTCTCGCCTGGACTATATCTTAATAGACCATGGCATACTGGAAAGGGTCAAAGAAACCGAAATTGGAATAGCTTCCCTCTCGGACCACGCACCGGTATCCATGAGGCTAAGATTCCCCGAACACAAACAACCCTCTAGCGGATGGAAACTTAATCCTGAATTGTTACATGACACAGAAATTAGGGATTATATCAAAAAGGAGCTAGAATGGTTCTTCCGAATCAACGATAACGGAGAGGTTTCAGAGGCACAACTGTGGGACGCTCACAAAGCGTTCATTAGGGGGCTCCTGATAGCTAAAGCCTCATGGAAAAAAAAGGAGAGGGTGGGAAGGACGCAGGCCCTGATTGCCGAGATTAAAACCCTGGAGCAAAAGCACAAATCTGGAGGAGCACCTAGCCAGAGCATATACATAGAGCTTACAGATAAGAGAGAGGAATTGAAAGATTTAGCTGAACAGGAAGTTAGACAGAAGTTCAATAAATTGGCCAGGGAACAATACATATGGGGCAACAAGCCAGGGAAATATTTAGCAAGGAAATTACAAAAAAGAAAACCAGAAATTTTATTGAAAAAATTCAAACAAGAAATGGGGAGATGAAGTTTACCTCTAGTGAAATTGCCTCTACATTTAGAGACTATTATAAAGAACTTTACGAGGTGAAAACCAAGGGAAACAACGACAGCATAGGAAATAATCAGAAAACAGCAGAGTTCCTAGAGAGGGCAGGGCTATCGGTTCTAGGGGGGGAGGAGAGAGATGAGCTTGAGAGGCCAATAACTGAGGAGGAGATCTTAGCAGCTATTAATAACTCTCCAACAGGGAAGAGCCCGGGCCCGGATGGCTTCACGGCCTCATATTATAAAACGTACAAAGAGATTCTTATACCGAGATTGCTGCGATATATGAATGGACTAGGGATAGACTATGATATGAGCGAAGAGGCCCTAAAAGCTACGATCACTCTTTTGAGGAAGGATGGGAAGGATGGATCGGTGTGCTCGAACTATAGACCCATCTCCCTATTAAATTTCGATACAAAACTATACGCAAAGATACTGGCGGATCGAATAAAGGGGCACTTGGGCACACTGATCCATCCGGACCAGGTCGGGTTTGTCCCGGGCAGAGAGGGGAGGGACAATGGGATTCGGACATTGCTAGCCATACAGAGGATGGGAGATTTGAGAACCCCCAGTCTACTTCTCTCGATAGACGCTGAAAAAGCGTTCGACAGAGTAGACTGGGGGTTCATGTTCAACACTCTACAGAAGATGGGTTTTGGTCCCAGAATCATTCAAAAAATTAAAACCCTATATAATCACCCGAAAACTAACATCAAGGTCAATGGAACGACCTCCGCTGAGTTCGAACTGTTCAATGGCACCAGGCAGGGCTGTCCACTATCCCCTCTCCTTTTTATTTTATCTTTGGAACCACTGTTAGCTACAATCCGCGGAAACCCAGAGGTGGAAGGCTGTAAAGTCGGCAGCGAAGAGCACAAACTTGCGGCCTTCGCGGACGACGTCCTCTTTTATATAAGCTCACCCCAGAAATCAGTCCCCATGCTGCTTAAAATCTTAAAGGAATATGGGGAACTAACAAACTTTAGAATCAATGCCTCAAAAACATTTATCCTTAATATTAACCTAAATAAAATAGAGAAACAGAACCTACAGAAAACAGTTAGTTTCGTCTGGAAAAAAAGGATAAAATATTTAGGAATAGAACTGGCCAACAACCCGAGGAAATTATACAAAATAAATTACATCCCACTCCTAGAAGATATAAAAAAAAAAATGCCAAGAGCTGAAGGGAAAAATTCTATCCTGGATAGGCAGGATTAATTCGGTAAAAATGATGATCCTACCTGTCATCACATATAAATTCCAGATGCTCCCCCTCCCTCTCCCAAAACAGTACCTCGGTAAATTAAGAGCTATTATAATGAATTTTATATGGAATTACAAAAAACACAGAATCTCCCTCCCAGTTTTAAAACAAGACAAAAATCAGGGTGGTCTGGCAGTCCCGGACATAGAAAGTTACTACCACGCTATAGCACTATTAAGAATCGCAGAATGGGGTAAAACAGACAACACTAAAAGATGGGTTAGATTGGAGGAAGCACTGAGTGAAGCTAGGCTGGGGAAGATTGTGTGGAACCCCCCGAAAAGCCGGACACTGGGAGAAAAAACACACATAATCACCATCACGACTTTGAAAATCTGGGATAAAATATATAAAATATTCAACAAAAATTATAATTCGCCACTTATAGCACTTAAAGAAAATCCTTTTTTCCCGCCAGGGTTAAAGGAAATAGGAGGGGATTGGATTAGAAAGGACTGCACGAGATTAGGGGAAGTTATTAGCAAGGGGAAGGTTATGACACTGCACGAGTTACAAAATAAGGAGGCTTTTTCCATAGATGGATGGCGGCACCGCCAGCTAACCCACTTTGTGGGCTCTCTTCCTAGCCCATTAAGGGAGGCTAAGGATCTAACAAAATTAGAGAAAATCTTTACGGCAGAATGCTCAAAAAAAAGAATATCTAGAATATATAAACTGTTATTAGAAAGAGATAGACCGGAGATGCCGCCATACCTTACCAAATGGGAAAGCGAACTAGGAATACAATTAGAAATAGGCACAAGTAAGAAAATTTTAAAATTAGCACATGGGTCAGCGGTAGACGCGAGAACTGCAGAAACAAACTTTAAGTGTATGGCTAGGTGGTATAGAACCCCGGACAGGGTCAGCAATTTCCAGGCGGACACATCTGCGAACTGCTGGAGGGGGTGTGATCAAAGGGGCACAATGGGTCATTTATGGTGGGGGTGCCCCAAGATTAAAAAATTTTGGGAGACTATCCTAAAATACATAAAAGAAATAACAACGATCGAGGTAAAAAACGACCCTTGGGTGGCACTTATGCATGCCACATCCAAGGGAATTAAACAATATAAAGGCTCACTGATTCCCCACCTGCTTAACGCGGCTAAAAAGGTAATTCCAAGGAGGTGGAAGGATAAGGAAAGCCCACCCTTATGGGAATGGGTTGATACAGTGGAGTCCACTTACATGATGGAATGTGTGTTGTACACAGGGGAGGAGGACAGAGAGGCCACGAGGGCCAGATGGGAGAGTTGGAGAAAATTCAAGAGGTCTTGGAGCTACAGGGAGGCTTTGCGAGTGCAGCCGTGACAACCGATGATCTCTGGGAGGCGATGCCGAAAAGAGATCCAGCCACGGAAAGGCAGACCCCAAGGGTAGGAGAAGATATTGAGGAGAAAGGGCCACTTTACAACAGCAAAACAGCGGACGGGGACGGGGAGGGTGGGGGCGGCGGGGGGGATAGGGGGAGGGGTGGGGGGGGGGAAACAAAAAATAAAAACCCCCAGGGGGGTCAACTGGAAGAATGATGGAATGGGATTTAGGATAAAGGAAGAGGAGGGGGAGTGGAGGCTGGGTGAGATGTCGGATGTATAAATGTTGTAAACTTCATGGATGCCCGTCTCAGGACCCCTATTCCCCCCCAACCCCAGGGGGAGGGGAAAAAAAAAAGAGAAAAAAAAAAAAAAAAAAATCTTCTGCCCTTGTTGTTTTAACTTTGGATAGTAAAACATTTTTTTTTTCTGCCAGTAAATACCTTTTACAGCTCACTTCCTGTTTCTTGTCTGGTAAAAAGCCTAGGCTTATGACGTCATGCACAGCTCTCTCTCTCTCTTGCTCTTGTGAGAGTTTGCCAGGAAGGGAGGGGGGATAAGTCATAAGAGGGCCAATGAGAGCTGCAGAGCTGGAGTTGTGCCACTGTGTGTCTGTGTAAATCCAGGAAGTGAACAGGCAGCAGCCTCAGCTGCCCTTCAGCCAATCACAGCGCTGGAGCCTGCGATACCCGGAAGTAACTCCTGGAGCAATGTCGTCGGCCAGAGCGGTGAACGAGGGCCGATGGGGGGCTTCGATCTAAGGTAAGTAATACATAATGAGCTAGTATGCTATGCATACTAGCTCATTATACCTTTGTCTTGCAGGTTTTTTTTGTTTGTTTTGTTTGTGGGTTTACAACCTCTTTGAGGCCTCTTGTAATCTCTTGGACAACATAACTCAGTCTGGAAAGGGGAGGGGGAGCACCAGTATGCAAATATACTGACAAGGAACAAGATAAGAGAACAGAAGGATGAGCTCATCAGTCTCCTTCACCTCCTTTAGTTTCTCCTTCTCTGTCCTGAGGCTACTCAATCACCTAGCCTGGCTGTGCTGTGTGGCAGAGCTGGGTAAATCTCAGGACTGGATGGTCAGAAATACAAACCCTTTGCTTTTTCTATTAAGCTGTTTTTTTGCAGTTTAGCTTTAAGTTTTCATATCTGAAACATTATTATACAATTATATCATGATCCATATTTATCTTATATGAACACTCAGGACAATGGTAAGCGTAGCTGATATCATGCAATCAACTATTTATTCGGAAGCTATCGATGTCAATTAAAGTGATACATTTTTAATGCTCGCTGTGGAAGTGAATTTTATATTATTAGGTATTGTCACATTCTTCCTATTGCACACATAGCCCAGAGTGGTGCAAGGTGCATATGAGTTCATCACGTTGTTTGAGATGAGTCAGAGCTTTATAAACAAACCAATAATCTCGATCACAGAACATGAAAAACAGCAGCAATACCTGTAAATGTCACAGAGAGACTAGCTGGGACATGTTTCTAGAGTTTAGTCTCGGGCAATGTCTCTGCAATCATTCAGCTCAGGGCACAGCCATAGAATAAAGCCTTATGGATTTGGTAAAGGGTCGTTATATCCCCATTATACCAAAATTTTGTGTGATCTTGGATTTCAATGTACAAGTGTTTGGGGACCCGGGTCCTCCTGCCCCAGGGGACATGTCTCAATGCAAAAATAGTTTTAAAAACTACAGTTTTTTCGGGAGCAGTGATTTTAATAATGCTTAAAGTAAAACAATAAAAATTTAAGATTTATTTAACCACTTGCTGCCCGCCATATAGCAGAATGATGGTGGCAAAGTGGTTTTAATATCCTGACTGGGCGTCATATGACATCCTCAGGATATTAAGCCGCTGCGGGGGGCACGCATCGCGGCGATTGTTGTTGCGGTGTGTCAGTCTGACGGAGACTCTTTACCTTGTGATCAGCCGTGTCCAATCACGGCTGATCACAGTGTAAATAGGAAGAGCCGGTGATCGGCTTTTCCTCACTCACGTCTGTCAAACACGAGTAGAGGAGAGCCGATCGTCTGCTTCTCTGACAGGGGGGGTCTGTGCTGATCGATTATCAGCGCAGCCCCCCGAGGATGCCCACACTGGACCACCAGGGATGCCACCAGGACCACCAGGGATGCCCAGCACCAGGTATGCCACCCTAGACCACCAGGGAAGCCAGTCAGTGCCCACAATGGATGCCAATCAGTGCCTACCATGGATGCCAATCAGTGCCCACAATGGGCATCACTGATGGGCATGCATTATTGTTTGGCTCTGATTGGCATCCATCAGTAGAATACTTTACACTACAATGCCACCTATGAGTGCCCATCAATGCCGCCTATGAGTGCCCATCCATGCCGCCTATCCATGCTCATCCATGCTGCCTATCCATGTCCATCCGTGCCGCCTATCCATGCCCATCCGTGCCGCCTATCCATGCCCATCCGTGCCGCCTATCCATGCCCATCCGTGCCACCTATCCATGCCAATCTGTGCCGCCTATCAGTGCCTATTTATGCCATCTATCAGTGCCCATCCGTGTCGCCTATCAGTGCCGCCTATCAGTGCCCATCAATGCCACCTCATCAGTGCCACTTCATTGGTGCCAACTCATCGGTGCCCATCAGTGCCGCCTTATCAGTGCTCGTCAGTGCAGCCCCATAAGTGCCCATCAGTGAAGGAGAAAACGTGTCGGATCCCGGCAATATAGATAACAATCATTGAAAAAATGGCGTGGCCAAAAATACCAAAAGAAAATGGCGTGGATGGATTTGGTAAAGGGCTGTTATATCCCCATTATACCAAAATGATGTGTGATCTTGGATTTCAATGTAATTTTTTTTTTTTTTTTTAGCACAACACACATAGCCTAGCATTGTGTTGCATTGTGACCCAAAAAGACAAAATTTAGGTGCCACTTAGGTAGAGAGGTAAAGTACAACTCTACCTCTATGAGTGCAGGCAGAGACAGGGAGCTCATCCTAGCTCCAATCATGAGCCGCACACCATGAAGCAGACCCCTTTGCATGAAGTGAGATAAATGGCAGCCTCAACCCAGACTCCAGCCAGGCCATGCCTCCAACGCGTTTCGCTCCACCCCTTGTTCCCCATGATCAAAGTGGTTGTAAAGGCAGAAGGTTTTTTATTTTCATGCCTTCTATGCATGAAGATAAAAAGCCTTTAGTGTGCAGCAGCCCCCCTAATACTTACCTGAGCCCCATCTCGACCCAGCGATGTTGCACAAGAGTCTCTCCTGTCCGGGACTCTCCCACCTCATTGGCTCCCGCTGCTGGCAATCAAAGTCAGTTAACCAATGAGGGGAGCGGGGATGGGCCGTGGCTTCATGTCTAAATAGGCACACAGACCTGTGGCTCGGCTTGGGTGCCCCATAGCAAGATGCTTGTTGTGGGTCCACTCAGCAAGAGGGAGGGGCCAGGAGCACCAAAGAGGATCCAGAGAAGATGAGGATCAGGGCTTCTTTGTGCAAAACCACTACACAGAGGAGGTGAGTATAACTTTAGTATAGACTTTAGTGTTACTTTAAGCTCCAAGGGGCAGAGCGAAACACATTGCTGGAGTCCAGGCTGAGGCTGCCATTCATCTCACTTCATGCACATGGGTCTGCTTCATGATGTTGCATATGGATTATTTCCTTTGATAATGTATTGGATTGTTATGTATGTGCATTTTAGTGTACTGTAGATGTGTGCTGGGATGCAAATAAGCTTAAATGGAAATGTACTACAACACCTATATTCAGCGAGTTACCTTGCATTATGGTGCGAAAATCAATGACTGTCATAACCAAGGCTGCCAATAGGGGGCAGAACCAGCCCTTCTTAACTAGGCCCAGCCAATTCAGCAGGGGGCCCGGGACAGAGAGGGGAATCTTTACTCAGTTCTGCAGCAATTAACAACTCCCCCTCAGCCCCATTTAATTCAGCCGTGGGCCGGTGGCACTAAGAGGACTATTTATTGATTTTTGGCTGCAGGCAAAGTAATCCTCTGTGCCACGGTTCACAGTGGTAAAAGAATATATAAAGCCAACATTTCATATTCCTGATATGTGCCTGCTGTACGAAAGTATTCTGTTCTCTTTTGTATTGCTTCCTTTGTGATATCCATGGTGTTCCTGCCAGTCCCTTTGCTTTCCTATTTAAAAATCTGACCACACTAAGCATGAGAGCACAGCCTAGGCTGTTCTGAGAACTCAGCTAGCTCTCCTCCAATGATCAGACCTGTGCTGACATGCTCCTCCTGCACACCCATTGACTGGGAAGATTGGTGTTCTGTTGTTTCTCTCCCCCTAGATTTTAGGCAACTGAGAACACATATGATCACATATTAAAACATATTAAAAAAAAGGGGGGGGTATTTATAATGTTTTTTTTATAGCTATACAAATATGTTTTACCTTTAATTTCTATTTTAAACTGAATTAGTTGTTTTACATACACTTTAAATTAAAGCTCTGGCCTGCCCTGGACAAATTGATATAAAAGACTCCTCTTCTATCTCAATCTGCTGTGGCAGGCTAAGGCCCCTTTCACACGGACGGACCGTCTATCCGTTTTTCTTCCATCCATCGACGGACGACAATGCATTCCTATGGGCAGACGGATGAACATCCGTCACCATGAGTTAACCTCCGCTTCCGTTTTTATCAGTTTTTTTTAACGTACAAGGCTATGTCCAGATCTGTAAAAAAACGGATATTAACTGACGTTGACGGACATTGTCTGTCAACGTCCGATCCGTTAAGATCCGTTTGAAAGAAAAACATGGGAGGAGCAATGCATTCTGGGTAATTTTCTAGGGAACAAAATGTATACAAAAACGGATGAAAAAACGGACGTAAACGTGTGCATTTACTTATGTAAACGGATGTTAACGGAAGAAAAGACGGATGAAAACGGACATTAACGGAACGGATGACGGATGAAAACTGATGAGACAACGGATAAGAACTTTTGACGTGCCTAAGCTGACTGCGTCCGCGTGAAAGGGGCCTAAAAGTTTAATTTAATTGACGGGAATCTTAACATTGTTGCACTACAGGTTGTCTTGTCCCCTTTGGATGATAGGATATCCAGACATGACATGGCAATGACAAACCTAAAACCCAACTGTGGAAATTACATAAGACTACCAGTGGCAGCTTGTCTATAAGGTGCGCAGGGGCGCCACCCTCTAATCCATGCGCCCGGCCCCTAATCTGCATGCAGGGCGCCAGACGCATGGATTCCAGAGGCTCTAAATTGCTTCAAAAAAGGGTGGGCTTGGGGTGCAGAGCAAAGTTTATAAATTGCTATACTGTCTTTCACGTCTGTGAATATAAAAAAATACAAAGTTTCACACAAAAACACATGAAGTCTCTCTCTACCCCATTACATTTATGTCCTACCGTTCATTTTTGTCAAGCACTCAAAAGAATTCCTACCCAAGGCTAGGTTCACACTGATGCTATTGGTGCGATGCGACTGGTGCGACTAGAATGAGTTTTGTAGCGCGATTTGGAGGATCACAGCCAATACAACTTCATCCGCGTTCATGTGCCATTCCAATATGTTTGCGGTTTTGATTTATGGTCTCTTTCTCCCTCTCTCAACATAGCACAGATTCCTAGAAAATGCACTGAATTTGCATTGTATTTGAAAACCTGTGCGATTTCTGTGCAGTTTCCATTGAACTATATTGGGCTCAAAATTGCACTTCTGTTAGAAATCTTTATTTCGGTATAATTATCGATATTCAATAACTCATATTGGTGAGAAAAGTTCCAAGAAAGTCCGTTCAGTTCTTGTGTAAAAACTCAAAAATTGATTTAATAATAAAATAGCAAAATATTACAAGAACAATATCAAAATGTAGAATGTAAAAATATCATCCATAATGTAGTTATATTCTTGAAATGAAGATTGTATATATAATCAGATGTGTGTCTTTGTATGTGTGTAGCTATGGCAGCTTCCTTGAGTGTCTGATGCAAATCTGCTCAAAATGCTTATGTTCCTAGCTTTTACTCCTAAAATCTGACCCCCCACTTTATCTTTAACCACTTGCCGATCAAATGACGGCTGGGTGGTGCGGCTTTCGTTCTGGGTGGACGTCAAACATGTACTCTTATCTTAATTAACTCCAGATGTTCCTCCCAACTAAAGTTACTCTATTGTAAAGAGGTTTAACCCTTTCAACTCTGAAAGTACATTGCATGTGATTGTAAAAGTTGATGTGTAAAAAATATCTCATCTTGATATGATAAACATATCACGTCACATAAAAATATTGATATATAAAAACTGCAATAAATCTGATGGATAAATTATTTCATCATTAGTAAAAAATCAAAAGTCAATTGTTTTTATAAGTTTATCTCTTATTAGAGGTCTTGAGATTTTTTTTTTCTTCTTTTTCTTCTTCCTGAACTCTGTAAAGTTGGAAAACCTTTATTGAACATAAAAAGACAACAATAATTAAAACGAATTAATCTCTTGTGTCAAATCTTCTCCCAGAACTGATATTCTTAAGCTTTGAGTTGGTTTTCATCTGGAAGGTCTAGAAATATTAAATTTCTTTTCTTTTGGTGACTTATAAGTCAGATCCTGAAACAGAATGCAGTATCATTATTTTGAATTTACTAATGCAAAATATACCTTCATTTGCTTATTCATTTTACATATCACAATCCTAATATTTTATCATGACATGAAAGACAAATTTTGGTAATAACATTTCTAATTACCTTGCTTTGCTCTATTTTTCTTAAACTGGCCTATACTCCTTATGCTAGTATTCAGTGTATTTTAACTTTAACAGGATGAAATTTCTCCTTTTTAGTCATGATTCGAAACCTTGTTTTCACAAACAAAGAAAGTTTTCAAAACAACACGGGAAGCCTGAAGTGAACTGTATCCATTCACTTCTCCTCTTTAAGATTTAGAGTCATGCATGTTCTACTGTAGTTTTTGGCATCTTCCAGTTCAAAATTTTCTGTAGAATTTTTGCAGAATAGCATAACCATTCTTTGGGTAACACATAGAAAGACCTGCTGAAGACTCTTAATATTATTAACAAATACTGGCTTAAAGCCTCTCTTAGCACTTGTTTTAAAAACATAATTTACAGGTTTTCTGGATACATTTGTACAAACATCATTTTGTGCATATTGCTCAGAATGTTCTGTTACCAAATCTACCTGTATAGATTTAAATTGTAAAGTTTTAAAAAATGGGCAATATTTGTCAAATCATTTTCCTAAATTAATTTTCTCTAGAAGAAGTTTTAGTGATAGATCAGGTGTCTGTAATCTGATCTTACTAGATCTCACAATCGTTTCTGTTACTTTGACTGCAAAATAGACACTTAACAATTGCTTAAAATGTCTGTCAAAGGTCTTTTCCATATTTGTCAAACCTCTGGAGACACATCTGGAGACACATCTTTTCCAGATAATTGATATATATTGGTATATAAAATAATAATCTCAACAGCTTAGATATATCAAGTTTATATTACTCATCTAAATCATATAATTCAATCTTATATATAACATACTATGCCTCTCCACTGCTTTCACCAATCTGCTAATCCTTCCATACCTAAGTGTCTATTCCTGCAATTATCCCCTATTGCCCTATATATCCCAATACTACTTGCCTCAAATTTCAAAAAATAAAAAAAGGGGGAGGGGGGATGGTGGTGGGGAACGTGCCCCCATCAAAATGTTGCCCGGTACCAAGAATTCCCTTCATCTCCCCAATCGTTCTTCTAACTAGTCCCCTCAAAATTACCTTTCTTTAGTCTACCATATTGCTTTCAAACAGGGTCCGTCCCTCATTAGAAAAAATATATATATTCCAGGGTGTCCAAGTCTCAATGTATTGTTCCTTTTGATGGCGTTTTGTTAGGATTAAATCCTCCATTTTCTTAATTTCCTCTACTTTTTTGAACCGCATACCAATAGATGGCCCTTGTGTAGATTTCCAACATAGAGGAATAAATGCCTTAGCAGCATTAAAGAGATGACAGAGGACTGATTTTTTATAAGTTCCACTTGGTATTTTGGAAACATAGAGAAGAAAAAAAGCTGGATCATTTGGGATTGCGTATTTCGTAAAATTTTGAGCTATTTGTCGAATCGTCTTTTAGAAATTTTCTATTTTTGGACATTACCAAAATACATGTAAAATTGTTCCCTTATCCTCTTGCCATCTCAAACACTGATCCGAAAGGGAAGGATATATCCTTTG
>CM053028.1:56985120-57040120 GCA_028564925.1 Lithobates sylvaticus
TTGGGAAATACATTTTATTCGATTGTTAACCGCTTAAGGACCGCCCCACGTACATATACTTCAGAAGGGCGGCTCTTAAGCACAAAATCACATACCTGTACGTGATTGTTTTCTTCGGCTCTGGGATGCGCAAAGCTGGAGCCCCGCTCCCGCTGTGATTGAACACAGCGGAAGCCAATCAGCGGGTTCGGCGGACCCAATGTCCGCTGGAAGCCTGGCAATTATTCCGAGAGAGACAGAACGGCGGTCTGCCTATGTAAACAAGGCAGATTGCCGCTCTGCTAGTGAAAAAGACAGAGATCTGTTTTTGCTAAGCAAGAACATGGATCTCTGTCTTTCTTCAGTTAAACCACCCCCCACACAGTAAAAAAGCACTCCCAGGGAACACAATTAACCCTTTGATCCCCCTGATTTTAACCCCTTCCCTGCCAGTGTCATTAGTGTAGTGCATATTTTTGTAGCACCGATCACTGTATTGGTGTCACTGGTCCCCAAAAATTGTCACTTAGGCTCCTTTCACACTTGTGCGACTCCAAAGTCGCTCGATTTTGCCGCAATTTGCGGCCGTGATTTTTCTGAGATTTCAAGGAATGCCTGTGTAAGTGGCATCAAAATCAGACCAAAGTAGTGCAGGGACTATTTTGAAGTTGGAACGACTTGAAGTCGTAATAATATGAATGGCTGTCATTAGAAATCATGGGGAACGACTTGTCATGCTACTTTGCAGTCCCAAATCGTGGGACAAGTCGTATAAGTGTGAAAGGGGCCTTAGTGTCAGATTTGTCCGCTGCAATGTCGCAGTCCCGCTAAAAATCGATAATGGCCGCCATTACTAGTAAAAAAAATAAAAGTCCATAAATCTATCCCATAGTTTGTAGGCGCTATAACTTTTGCACAATCAAATCAGTATACGCTTATTTGGGATTTTTTTTTAACAAAAATATGTAGCAGAATACATATTGCCCTAAACTGATGAAGACATTTGATTTTTTTACATTTTTTTATGGTATATGTTTTATAGCAGAAAGCAAAAAAATATATATTTTTTTTTTTCAAAATTGTCAGTCGTGATCAAATACCACCAAAAGAAAGCTCTATTTATGGGAAAAAATGGACATCAATTTTATTTGGGTACAACGTTGCACAATTCTCAGTTGAATCAACACAGTGCAGTATTGCAAAGAATGACCTGGTCAGGAAGGGGGGTAAACTTTCTGGAGCTAAAGTGGTTAAAGTGTTACTAAACCCAGGACCCTGCATTCACTTTATCTGGTCTCTCACAGTACACAGAACATGGAAATGCAATTACTTTAGTAAATATAAACTGCTAAATACCTTTTCTCAGCAGCAGTATACAGTATAGCAGTCTTGTGACTTCTATCAGTGTCTGGTTAAAGCTTGTATGAGGGGTTTTCATTCTCCCATGATTGTCCTATGAGGCTGCAGGACCCCTGACCCTCTATCCAGACAGTAGTGATTGGCCCTGTGCTGATCTCATGCACTCTCTAGCAATACACACCAAACTGAGCATGTGCAGCTTGTCCCCAAGGCTCTGCTCTATTCAGGAGATGGATTGGGGACCGTGGAAGAAGGGGAGGAACAGAGAAGACAGGATCAGCCTTTTTACACAATGCAGAGGATTAACCCCTGAGGTTCCACAGTGAGTATAACAAGCATGCTTCACTACATATACACACTGATTTTACTGTTGTGGGTTTAGTAACACTTTAAGATAACATCATAACTTACAATCATAAATTATTGATTATATCTCTTTTTCCGCCATGTAATTTCATATTCTGATTAAACGAAATAGGATTGTATTCATGAACAAAGTATCTCAGTGCTGCCGATCGATGCAAAACGATCAATAATTTCCCACCCTGACCAATCAACTCAGTTTGATTGAATCCAATCATAATTTAATCCAAATCGTTTGGAAGGGAAGTTATGGCAATTCAATTTTTTTCTGATTTTAACGTGTTGATCAAATTGCAGATTTATTGGATAAAAAAAAATTGAAGTGTGCATGGCAGCCATAGGAATCAAACACATGTTTTTTCTTTTTCCTTTTCTTTAATTAAAATTATGCCTGGCCCATTCCCTACCTCCATTGTCTAGGTTAGGATAATGTGTACTACTGCCTCAGCCTCCTGGGATATCTAAGTCAGATAGGGCGAACAGGGGGGCAGGTGCAAGAAGCCGAGAGAAACAGCCAGCTCCCTGATGACATCAGAGGGTAAGATGGTGCTGTTGGACCCAGACTACGTCAGTGAGTGTTTGATTACAGAAGGACAATGCTATATTCGCTAGGCAGGTGAGTATGATAATTGAGTACAACCAAGGAAGACATATAAGAGGGCATTAAAAATGAGCAATGGGGAGTCCCGTTCCATCCAGCTGCAGTGCGCTTTAGTGCGTCTGGGAGGGACAAGTACAGCGTCCAGCCCTGCTGCAGGCAGCCTGGCAAACTTTATGGCAGGCTGTGGCTGGATGGGGCTAAAAGCTGTACTGAATGGCACCTGTGTTTAGGGCTCTGCCGGCCCAGGGTGAAGTTCCAAAACACACGAAACGTCCCTGTCTCCCAATTGTGTTTGAGGCTGGGTTCACACCTATGCGAATTACATGCGGGTTTTCCCCGCATCCAATTCGCATGACAAGAGATTGTGACCAGCTCTCTATGGAGCCGGTTCACATATCTCCATTGTGGCTGTGGATGAACGCCCTGATTCGTCCCTAAAACTGAGAAGAGAGACACATAGAAGAACAGGTAAATCCAAGCAGTCCTCAAGGGGGCTGTGCTACATTGGGGGGCTCGTCCGGGATTTGTTCTGCAGCTGGCCCTAGGCCCCACAAATAGAGCTTTCTTTTGGTGGTATTTGATCACCTCTGCTGTTTTAATTTCTTGCGCTATAAACAAAACCGGCAATTTTGAAAAAAAAATATATTTTTTACTTTCTGCTTAAAATTTTTATTTTTTTTTAATCAAATGTCTTCATCAATTTAGGCCAATATGTATTCTGCTACATATTTTTGGTAAAAAAAAATCCAATAAGTGTATATTGATTGGTTTGCGCAAAAGTTATAGCGTCTACAAACTATGGAATAGATTTCTGGAATTTTTATTTATTTTACTTTTTTACTAGTAATGGCGGCGGTCAGCAACTGTGATGAAACGCTCCTCTTGAGTGCTTTCATCATATACCACTTCCTCCCAGTCTGAATATGGATCTCAGATATTCCAACCGCTCCTAAGCACTAAACGAGACAAGACTTGCTTAGTGCCAACATGGACTGTTTTATTAGAACCAAACTGACAAGTATTTATATACAGTAGAAGAGGAGACCCGCCCCTCCTGCTCATTTTACTCTAACAATACACCTGTAACAAATTAACATGAGCTAATTAACTAATCCCTTTAAGTAGCCGATGTGACTCTGTGCCCATCAGGATTTCACTACAGGTCAGACTTGTTGTCACCGAGCTTCACACATGTTAGATGCTAATATCATCAACTCCAGCCACCTGTCTATTGTCTTGTATAATGCAAATGAGTCCAGTCTATCTTGACACAGATTCTAAAGAGTATTTCACCTATTGTTGTATGTGCTAATTAACCCTGCAATTGAATCTGACTAGCACAGATTATAGTGGGTTCTCATTCACCCTGTGCCCCTTAAAATCCAGGGCCCATAATCGGTTGGCAAGAGGCTCGCATTTAGTCCTCTCAAAAATCCTGTGTCCCGGCTAGGTCTGTCACAGCAACCTTTTAGCGGGACTGCGATATTGCGGCGGACAGTTAGGACACTAACTGACTCTTTTGACACTTTTTTGAGGACCAGTGACACCAATACAGTGATCAGTGCTAAAAATATGCACTGTTACTGTACTAATGGCACTAGCTGGGAAGGGGTTAACATCAGGGGCGTTCAAAGGGTTAAATGGGTGCCTAGCTGGTGTTTTACTAAACTGTGGGAGGTGCTTGTACTAGGGGAAGTCATAGATCCATGTCCCTGACTTGCAGGAACACAGGATCAATGCCTTCCCTACAGACAGAACGGCAATCTGCCTTGTTTACAGACCGCCTGTGTTTTAAAAAATTTTTTTTACTAGTTATGGCAGCGATCAGAGGTTTTTAGCGGGACTGCGACATTGCGGTGGACAAATCTGACACAAAGTGACACTTTTTGGAGACCAGGGATGCCAATACAGTGATCAGTGCTAAAAAAAATGTGTAACAAACGATCGCTGGCGGACATCAAGTCTGTGGTACCTACTGATCAGGTCCTGCTGTGAGTAATCACAGTGGGAGTGGGCTGCCGTTAGCGCGCATGCGCGCCCCCAACCCAGAAGTGTTGTATCACGTACTAGATATGTGAACCAGCGCAGGAGAGCTGCCGTATATATCTACAGTATGTGGACGGCAATCGGTTAAGCAATAAAATGCAACCATTACTGGAGTACACTCAGGTTGACAAATAGGCTGCAGCAGAAGAGCTGAGATGTATATAAATGGATGAATTAAAGTGAAAACTGTTTTTTCCTAAATAAATAAAATGTGCAATTTATAATACACATGGCTTAGGAAACACAAGGGTTGATTTACTAAAATTGGAGAGTGTAGAATCTGGTGCAGCTGTGCATGGCAGCCAATCAGCTTCTAATATCAGCTTGTTCAAGATTTTGTCAGATGTTGCACTGTCTAGTTTTAGTAAGGCTGCTTACACACTGATCTGCTTTTGTTCAGTTCTTCAGTTTTAAAAAGTGGGGGAAAAAGCGGAAGAAAAATGCATCCCTTTAAATCCTATGCAGCTCTTCACAGTTGCGCTTCGGTTGCGTTTAAAAAAATCCTACTTGCTGCCTTTTTGGTGCATATACGGTCAAGTAAAAAAAACACACCAAAAATGCACCTCCCCATTGAAATGAATGGAAGTCGCATCAAAAACACACCATGCATTGTGGTTAATTTAATGCAATGTCCAAAAAACGCGTCAAAACGTGACAATAACGCATATGCGCTTTTCATGCGGTTTTGCTGCGAAGCGGTGTAAAATCGCTCTAATACAACCCCACAATATCAATCACTCAAGGTTTACATTCTACTTTATCTTTAGTTTCATTCCAAGAAATTCTTCCTATTCCTCCAATGTTAGCGGAGTCCAACCTTTAAACCATCTAAATATAACCGCACAGCTCTCTAAATTTAGTATTTCAGAGATACAGAGGAGCTTTCCTTAGAAATGAAAGTACTTTCGTTTCTCAATTTGCAGGGCTGGAAGGCTGATGCTGTGTCTGGATGATTGAACCATAAAAAGTAGAATTCAGTAATATCAGGAACTCAGTTTGTGGTCTTCACTAATGTAGTCACACTTTTACATCTTCATACAGAATTTTCCAATCACACACCTCCTCTATTATCTGCCTGTTCCTGTAAATTATAGCAATATAAAGACAACGTCCCGAAACTGGAACTGGCTATTTGTTCGGTCTCATTGTTAATACAGGACGATCGCTAGACCTGCGTTGTGAAAATGAATACACTCTTTAATGCACGTTATATCATGTGGAGGAAAGTTCAAAACTAATCTTAGAAAGTATTATTTTACTGAAAGAGTGATTGATGATTGGAATAAACCACCAACAGAGGTAGTGAGACAGTCAACAGTAAATAGCTTCAGACATACTTGGGATAAACATAGATTTATAGTCAGAAAACAAAGTTAACGAAAACAATAAATAACAAAAACAATAAAAATAAAAAAAACAAACAAACAAAAAAAAATAAACAAACAAACAAAAAAACCCACACAAAAAACAAAACAAAACTATAACAAAAAATCAAAAATAAAATAGGCAGATTCAATGGACTTTTTCTGCCGTCACTTTTCTATGTTTTCTATGTGTTTGGAAGCCAGTTTTAGTAAGGAATTCACCCCCCCTCCTCTCCCTCGATATCTACGTCTGTCCATCGTATCGATGACTATCTTCATGCCTATTTGTACATTAGAGTTTGAAGCGTTCGATGTCTGTTCACATTTAAAGTTTATGCAAAGCCCAATTTATTTCTTTTTTTATAGAAAATAGTTAACTTCTGGTTGTTTCTTTTTCTGTTGTTGGAACTAAAACACACATACTCACCTTAGTTCCATCAGTCTGATGCCCACGAGGTCCCTCGCTAGTATCTTCTCCTCAGGTTCTTTTGGGTACTGTTTGTTGGCCATTTTGATTGGCCAACAGAGGATGATAAAAAAGGGGGGGGGGGGGGTAACTAATGCGCTCAACCAATGAGGATAAAAATATTAAAAATAAATAGGGAAAGCAGCCAACATATAAGTGATCTCACACTGCAGTAATCAATAAAAATGGGGGGTATGTGGCACTAAACCCTGATAGAAACCTATAAAATCTCCTAAGGAACGTATTCCCTAGTGATGGGTAACCTTATGGGAATGTAATAGTAATTTCACATATAAAATGCAATCATCATAAATACATAAATATATAAATATCAATAAAAAAAGGCAGGTAAAGTGAATGTGCAAATAAAGGTGACCAATAAATACGTGTTGAGGTAGAAAATGTCAATAAGAATAATAATATAAAATTGATCCGAATAGTAATAACGATAAAAATGTGAAGGATAAAATGAATAAGACGGAAAATGCCTCCTGTGAATCAAATAAAATCTAAAGTGCACAGTGCAAAGTGCCAAGACGTGAGAATAAAAGACCAAACTGAGGTCTGAATGTGCAAAAATGAATCTATATATGAGTAAATAGTGCTTCAATGATCAAAAGATAACTAGAAAGAATAATAATAGAATATTCAAAGCATAAATCAGAACCAAGCGGGGGTCTGAATGTGTATAAAAGTGAGTGAAAGTGCATCAAATAAAAATGCAATAATCAGAATACAGATACTAGCTAAAATATCAGATCACCAAAAAGGCATTGGAGGAAATGCCTGAGAGTCTGGAATAAATGGACTCCAAAATAGAAGAGACAACAAAGATGTGTCACATGGTGCACTACAAGTCCCAGTGTGCAGTGGAATTTGTACTGAGGCAGCCAGAAATTTTTTTTAATAATATCGCTCAGTATAAAATAATGAACTAATTCCTAATAAATAGGGAAGAGAGTTCCAGATATTTTAGATAAAAAGTTCTGTGTGACTTCTGTGTAGGTAAACAATACAATCGAGTGCTCCGCAGTGTTTTTTTTAAGTAAGTCACGTGTGTTGTGACGATACATGTGAGGGAGGAAGTCAGGTGCCTATTGTTGACTTCCGGTTATCGGCTGAAACCGGAAGTTCCTCCATCTTTGAGCGGCTTCATTTAAACTGCTATGTAAGTGGATATTTTCTTTTATTAAAATTACCGCTATTATACTACACATTGGAGCGCCATTTTTTCTCTCTATCCCTCACCCTATATGCTGATTCGAATTGGGAGAGATTGCTTCCATCTGGAGTGACGTTTGGAACCATTATGGGGACCGGACTGTGAGGCAGGAGAACGCACAGAAACCCTTAGGAAGGCGAGGGGATCCGACACCAGGGCTACCATCCACAGGTTCTTCTGCTTTACTAGGCCTATTGGGGCCATTCTTAGAGGTGAGAGGCTGGGGGAAACACGGGGGCGCATCCCTGAAAAAAAAATCGCGGAGCACTCGATTGTATTGTTTACCTACACGGAAGTCACACAGAACTTTTTATCTAAAATATCTGGAACTCTCTTCCCTATTTATTAGGAATTAGTTGATTATTTTATACTGAGTGATATTATTACAATTTTTTCTGGCTGCCTCAGTACAAATTGCATTGCACACTGGGACTTGTAGTGCACCATGTGACACATCTTTGTTGTCTCTTCTATTTTGGAGTCCATTTATTCCAGACTCTCAGGCATTTCCTCCAATGCCTTTTTGGTGATCTGATATTTTAGCTAGTATCTGTATTCTGATTATTGCATTTTTATTTGATGCACTTTCACTCACTTTTATACACATTCAGACCCCCGCTTGGTTCTGATTTATGCTTTGAATATTCTATTATTATTCTTTCTAGTTATCTTTTGATCATTGAAGCATTTGTTGATCATTGAAGCACTATTTACTCATATATAGATTCATTTTTGCACATTCAGACCTCAGTTTGGTCTTTTATTCTCACGTCTTGGCACTTTGCACTGTGCACTTTAGATTTTATTTGATTCACAGGAGGCATTTTCCGTCTTATTCATTTTATCCTTCACATTTTTATCGTTATTACTATTCGGATCAATTTTATATTATTATTCTTATTGACATTTTCTACCTCAACACGTATTTATTGGTCACCTTTATTTGCACATTCACTTTACCTGCCTTTTTTTATTGATATTTATATATTTATGTATTTATGATGATTGCATTTTATATGTGAAATTACTATTGCATTCCCATAAGGTTACCCATCACTAGGGAATACGTTCCTTAGGAGATTTTATAGGTTTCTATCAGGGTTTAGCACCACATACCCCCCATTTTTATCAACAGCGGATGATGCCACTCTAATGCCGCGTACACACGAGCGGATTTTCCGTCGGAAAAATCTTGGATGTTTTTTCCTACGTAATTCTTTCGACCGCCAAGAACGCGGTGACGTACAACACTACGACGAGCCGAGAAAATAAAGTTCAATATATCTGAGCATGCGTCAAATTGTTTCCGAGCATGCATAGGAATTGTGCGCGTCCTAATTGGTACAGACGATCGGAATGACCGAAAAATTGAGAACCTGCTCTCAATCTTTTGCTGGCTGGATTTTCGCCAGCAAAAGTCCGATGGAGCATACACGCGGTCGCATTTTCCGACCAAAAGCTCTCATCGGACTTTTGCTGGCGGAATTTCCGATTGTGTGTACGCGGCATTACGCATGCACAGAAATGCCAGTGAACTGCCAGTGTGCCAGAATATAAACGGAGCGGTGCATGCGCAGCTCAGTGTACATTTGACAGAGGACTGCAAATAGGCAGAGGGAGTGCTTTTGGCCAGAGGTGGGTGGGCCCCGGTGACACTAGGAAATACTTGGAAACACTCAGAAATACTCTGTTCCCGTGTGTTTCCGAGTCCACCTGGGCGGTTTCGAGCGGTCTCTGAGTATTTACAAGTCTCCCCGGCACCCCCCCCCTACCTCTGGCCAAATACGGTACTGCATACAATAGAAGTCAATGTGGAATGAATTATATTCGTTTCCATTGACTTCTATGGGGCTTTGATATGCGAGTGCTTTGGATTACAAGCATTCTCCTGGAACGGATTATGCTCGTAATCCAAGGTTCCACTGTACTCTGAATGTGTGTAAACACAAGTAAGCACGTGATAAAAGGGAGTTCGGAAAATGTACATTTTGCATTTAAACGCAAAACAGTAATTTTTCTTCCCAGGTCAGTTTCCTCTACAATTATATAAAAGCAAATGTAAGAGGCTCGTGTGAATGAGGCCATAGACACCTATTTATAAAGAGGTTGTGAAATAAATCAGGTTTTTCAGTGAAGCCGCGGTCCACAGGAGAGTGAAATATAAAATCAGTGAAGGAGGTTTTTGTAGCTGAGAACAAAATTACTGAATTTTTTCAAAGAAAATCAGAAGAAAAAAAAAACAGACAAACTTGACCGACACCCACATGCTTACACGTAAATGGCTATGCAATACAACACTATACTAATCCTGCAATTCTTTTCTTATAAAATCACAGGTTAATAAGATTGCATCAAACTAATGATATAAAAGTGTGTATTCAACCGTCAAGTTGTCTTTTGAAAATAGTAAATGGTGTAATAGAAAAAAAAAGGGAGGGGGGGGGGGGGGGGGGGGGGATCCAACTAATTAAAAAAAAATGTAATCCTTATTAATAGGCCTCTAATGTCTTTCTAATTGAAGCCCAGTTCCAGGCACAATTGTTCATTTCGTTTTGGATAAATGGGGGAAGGATTAGGTTGTCTGTGAGGTTTATATTGCTTTCTGTGACCCCACTGGGAACATTTACTATTCTTGTTCCACGGGGGTAAGGAAAAAAAAAATGAGGGGCATAATGGTGGACACACACACTTTTAGGCTGGATTCACACCTATGCATTTTTAGCGCTTTTTGCATTTTGCAGATTTGCACTACAGTCCATTTAACATGGTTTCCTATGGAACACGTTCTGTAGTGCAAATCTGCAAAATCCAAAAAGCACTAAAAATGCCATAGGTGTAAATCAGGCCTTAGATATGATCATTCATTTGATCATGCAATCAAACTGAATGAAATAAGTCTGAACTGAAAGGCCTTCTTAAAGTGGCGTTGCCACCAAAAAAATAAAATTGTCTTAAAAATCATAAAAAAATTAATAAATAAATAATTGGAAAAAAAAATAAAATTTACTCACCTCTAAATGCCTGTTGCTAGGGGGTCCCTCGTAGTCTGCCACCTTCAGTGCCCGGGCACTGACGTCCATTCCCCTAGTCACCGCACAGTCATCTGGGACCTGTCACGTGTCCCAGATGAGTGAGCGTCGAATCCCGGCGCACGGCGCCGCTCGCGCATGCGCAGTGGGTGCCCAGCTGTGAAGCCACAGCCGGGTGCCCACATTAGGAATGCCGGGGAACGAGGGGGGGCCTCGTTCCCCCACATCGCTGGACCCTGGGACAGGTAAGTGTCCGATTATTAAAAGTCAGCAGCTGCAGTATTTGTAGCTGCTGACTTTTAATTTTTTTCTTTTTTGTGGGCCCTCCTCTTTAACCCTATTATATTTTATTGTATTGTAACTGTATTTTCTCGCTTTTATATTGTAAAACGCTGTGTAAACTGTTGGCGCTATATAAATCCTGTATTATAATAATAATATTTATTTAGTATATTATTTAGTATATTTAGTATATATTTTAGTAAATCATTTATTTAGTATAATAAATTGCTTTAGTGAGTTCTTGATTGGTTTCACCTCTGCCAAAATCTTATTGATTGCTTCAGATTAATTGAATAAATATCTGTGTGTATGTCAAAGAATCAATTGTAATACAAATTGATTAATTTTTAGTAGATCACTTTGGATAGACCATATTTTGAATCAATATCTTCAATGAAAGTGCAGAACATTGTAAAATATTTCAACTGATGAAGAATAAATAATCATCATATTCTATAACGATGATAATCATACCAAGATTGGTCACAAAAATATATGGCCACCTTTACCAAAGGAAGACACGGTCAGCAATAAAAACTATACAGATAGTCCAACCTTTCTGCATTCTATTTTTACAATAAAAATCTGACAAAAGATCTAACTCTTTACTACTACTCCCTCCTCCACCCCAAAATAAAAAAAATTAAATGAGCTGTAATTGGGCTTTTAGCAGGGGGTATATTATCACATACATATTAAAACACAAGAAGTATCCTCTGATCCCTCCTGTATTGAATTGTATTGTAATTGTACTGTCCTCCCCGATGTTGTAAAGCGCTGCGCAAACTGTTGGCACTATATAAATCCTGTATAATAATAATAATAATATTACCCAGTAAATTGCTAAGGATGAGCAGAGTGATTTAAAACTGAATTTGCCATTGGTGAATTAAATACTCTTTGGCCAGTTCACACCATAGAAACGCAGTCCGGAAGCGTTCCAGATGCTTTTCTGCATGCGCGTTTTTTTTTTTGATGTGTTTTGGTGCATTTTTGATGTATTCCAGTGCATTTTTTTCCCTCTTTTTTTTCTTTAACCTTAAACAAGGACATGTGTTTTCCAGTGCGTTTTGAAGTGTTTTACATCATTCCTGTACAGTCCAGTGCAGGAAAAATTGGTTAAAAATGTTTTTTTTTATTGCTGGGTATGCTGGGATTGTGTATTTAGCGTAGCTTAGTTTATTTCATTCGTGTTCTTTGTATTTGTGTTTTTCTCATGTTTCCTTTTGATTATTTCTTTAGAAATTTGTGTGGCACTTTCATTTTTGATTTCTTTTTTTTAGTTTATTTTTTCCTCTTTTAAAAAAAGTTAAATATGAGGCTAATGAGGGGCCAAGTCCAGGATAGTTAAAATAAGCTTCTGTTACCTTTAGGAGCAAGTTCAAGCTCCCTATTATGACCTTTAAAATCACCTTACTTTTTCCTAAGTGCTTTTTGCGGTGCTTGCCGTGTTTTTGGACACGCGTTTTTGCCGCTATTTGCGTTTTTATTTTATTTATTTTATTTATTTTTTACACTGTATATAGCTGGTTGCTAAGCAAGGGGCTGGGAAGCCCACCCCCCTCTTTAGCAACCAGCTATACACAGTGTAAAAAAAAGAAATAATCGCGGTAAAATCGTGGTAAAAATTCAGTACTTGCGTTTTGGATGCGATCCATTGAATTCTATTGGTAAACAGAAAATAAAAAGGTGAAGGAATCTGCGCTCAGTAGGTTTCAATAAGGGCAGCTGAACACTATAACCAAGATACCGGGCAAAAAGCTGTGATAAAAGAAAAAAGTGCAGCGCTCCAACATAAAAAATCAAATGATTGCTCAGTGTATAATACAAACAATTATAGTGAAAAATATTAATGAAAAATATTAATAAAAATATTAATGATATGTGATCAAATCATACCATAAAAGATGAAAGAACATGTACTTGGTGAGAAAAATAAATTAGTGCAAACACAATATATTGGTGCATAGGGTAACCACGCCCACACAAATTTGCGCAATCGCGTTTTAAAGCTCATACTTAGAGTTTTTTTCTTCGCTAAACAGCCTGTCAGTTTTTATATACTGCTGGTGTTTTTGATACACTGTTGGTCTTTGTAAGACTGTTTTTAGCCTGTTCTTTTACTCGTTAGAGCTGTAATAAAGGATCCCTGTTTAAACTTATTAAACAATCTGGAGTTTTTTAATGTTTTTTTGGTGATACCCTTGGACACCTGCCGTGAAACAACCGCTCAGTCCCTGGGAGCAGGAGATTTCTGACGCAGAGAGTTCGGCACCTGGATATCCCTGGATCGATTTGAGACCTGACCTGATTCGCTTTAATAGACCAGTGTTCTGGTAAGCCTCCATTTTTTCATTAGTTTGCAGAGATGATGGGATCAGCGTGGACAAACTGCGTTTTGAAGTCACTTTCAAAACGCACACTTAATGTTTTTTCACCTTTGAAGCTTGTACGCTTTTTGATCACGTTTTTCATTTTTTTTTATTTTTTTTTTTTATATATGGACATTCATTTGGACATTTAAGCACTAACCAATATATTGTGTTTGCACTAATTTATTTTTCTCACCACATGTACATGTTCTTTCATCTTTTATGGTATGATTTGATCACATATCATTAATATTTTTATTAATATTTTTCATTAATATTTTTCACTATAACTGTTTGTATTATACACTGAGCAATCATTTGATTTTTTATGTTGGAGCGCTGCACTTTTTTCTTTTATCATTGAATTCTATTACATGCAAAACGCTGCATTTTGCATGACAAAAAGTCCCCGACCCTTTCCAAAAATGCAGAGGCACAAAAATGCATTAATGTGAACATGTTCCATAGGAACCCATGTTAAAAAATTTCCCTGCATTTCTGAAAAATGCAAAATGCATCAAAAAACGCATTAGTGTCAATCAAGCCTTAAAGTGGTTGTAAACCCTTACAAACCACTTTGACCTACAGGTAAGCCTAGATTAAGGCTTACCTGTAGGTCCAATAAATATCTCCTAAACCTACATGGTTTAGGAGATATTTAGAAAAGAAAAGGCACCGCTATCTACGGCGCATGCGCCGTAGACAGTGGCGCGCAGGCGCACTGATGATGCCGAGATCACGGCGATATGCCGATCTTGTGCGCATGCGCGGGAGTGGCGTCATCGCCGATCCAGCGAGTAACAGCGATGGAGTGGCGAGACCCGGAAGTCACTCCGGGTTTGATGGCGGCGCAGAAGATCGTGGATGAGGGACGCTTCGGGGGCTTCGTTCTCAGGTAAGTCATTCATAATGAGCTAGTATGCTATGCATACTAGCTCATTATGCCTTTGCCTTGCAGGTTCCGTTTTTTTTTTTTTTTTTTTTTTTAAAGAGGCTTTACTTCCTCTTTAAAGGGGTTGTAAAGGATTTTTTTTTTTTTTTTTTAAATAACAAACATGTTATACTTCCCTCCACTGTGCAGCTCGTTTTGCACAGAGTGGCCCCGAACCTGGTCTTCTGGGGTCCCTCGGCAGCTGTCTCGGCCCCCCCCCCCCACAAGCACTTCTCACCTTAATGCGAGCTCCCTCGCATGGTGTGGAGTACTTGCGGCACGCTCCCGTGATACAGCCGGCGGCTATAGCCGCTCGCTGTATCACTCGGCCCCGCTCGCCGGCACGCTGCGTCATTGGATGTGATTGACAGCAGCGCGAGCCAATGGCTGCGCTGCTTTCAATCCATCCAGTGTAACCAATCGACAGCCAGGCTGAGCGGCGAAGAGGATGTTGGGGGTGAGCGCGGGACTTTCGAGGGGTCAGGTAAGTAAAACTGGGGGGGGGGGCTGGGGGGGCGGCATTGTCAGATGTTTTTTCACATTACTGCATAGAATGTATTAAGGTGAAAAAACTTTTACCTTTACAACCCTTTTAATGTTTGTCAGATTTGCAGGGAAATAAAAACTCTTAACTTTGCTCATCCCTATTATTTGCTAATATGTAAAAGGGAAAATTATACGATTTGGTGCAGGATTGAGATTACACACACAAACATCATTCGATTATTTCCCCTGTAATTAAATGAATTCCCCAAAGTAGATTTTTTTTTTTTTAACTCTGTAACTCAACTTCATTAATGTAATGTTATTGTCATGCCTGTAGGTCATCTGGGTCCCCTGGAAGCCTGGACAAAATACTTCCTTTGATGCACACCCCCAGCATTATAGAATGGAATGATTTTCATGTTCTAGCACCAACGCAGGAAGTGGGGATTGCTTACTGGCAGTTTTTTTGTCCAGGCTTCTGGAGGACCCAACTAGCCTACAGGTATGACAATAAAATGAATGAACATTTTACAAAGCTGTACTGTACTTTTTTTTTTTTTTTTATTATCTACTAGGGCCCCCTGACTGCATTGGATATTTTCTGGAAAAGGTCAACTGAGCCTTTTATCCTTCCTTCCAAAAGTTAACCCGCCTGGCGGTATTCCCGAGTCTGGCTCAGGGTACTTTAGTACCATAAGCGGTAACCCCGAGCCAGACTCGGGATCGCATTGCAGGATACAGGGAGAATTACTTACCTTTTCCCCTGGATCCTGCGATGTCTCCCCGCTGTGTGTGCGAGCCGTCCGCTCGCTCGATTCACACAGAGCCCGAGTGCCGCTGATCTCCGTTCCTTGCGACGTTACGACGCACGGGAGCGGAGATCGGCGCCAAATTCAAAAAAGTTACACACACACACAATACACATACAGTACTGTAATCTTACAGATTACAGTACTGTATAAAAAAAAAATACACATCCCCTTTGTCCCTAGTGGTCTGCCCAGTGCCCTGCATGTAGTTTTATATAATAAATAATTTTTTTTCTGCCTGGAAACTGGAGATTGTCCATAGCAACCAAAAAGTGTCTCTTTATGTCAAAAGTGGTTTTAGACCAGCTAGAAAACAGCGATAATAAATTAGAATCACAATTTATCATCAAACAATAAATTTAACGACAGCGACTATTCTGCAACTGAGCAAATTTCAGTGTTTTTGATTTGATTACATTATTGAATCATTTTTATAGTTATTTTTATTTATTTTTTTCAAAGAATTTTATTGAGTTTTATCAGGATAACAGTAAATTGTAACATATAAAGCAAATGAAGATAACAAGATCAACAGAAGGTAAATGCATACAGTTGGCTTAAACTTATAATACTGTATGGGTGATAGTTGCGGAAGGAAACAGTGGTATTCTGTGATATATAGATATGCTTCTCTGTCTCCCACGAGGGGGTTTTGTGCTGTAAGAAATCGTAGCAATATGGCAGCAGGAGTACAGTGTAGTGTGTTTTGAGAGTACCGCGATCTGCAAGGTGATTGATGAGAAGTGTCAGAGTACTTGCTGATCAAGGAGGTATATGAGGGTCATGGATGCGTCCTTCGCGGGTGGCCCAGATACCGTTCACCCCTTTAGGGTACTTGCTGTGAACGGTAAAGGGTCAAAGAGTCAGGAACTAGTACCGCAAATATAGAAGGAGCATCCAGACTCGGATGTAGAGCCCAAAGGGCTGAGAGCATGTGGGAAAAGGGGGGGGGAGGGGAGGAGGTGAAGTGGGGGATTCCAGTGACCGTTTTGGAAGATGTTCTTATCTATGAGAGCAAGTAGATAAGTGGGGGATGTGGTCATGTGAAAGGGATACGGAAGATAGGCCAGGAGGATATACAAGGAAGAGTGATGGGTGGAGTCCAGACATGTATGTGTATGAACGAGGAAGTAGTGTAGTAAGTTTAAGGTGGGTGCGACGTGAGAAGGGGTGTGGTGGTCTGTGTTGTGGAACTTTTAAAGTGTAGCCAGCAGGCCCAAGTGTTCGTAAATTTGGTTGAGTTATCACGAGCCTGACAAATAAGTCGTTCCATTTCAGCCGTTCTGTCGACCCGACGTATCCAGTCGTCGATTGAGGGTGGGGTGTTGGTTCTCCATAGAGCAGGGATACAAAGATTGGCAGCGTTGATTAGTTGCAAGGATAAAGACCTCTTGTATGGGCCAAGAGGCTCAGGGGTATGGTGTAGTAAGTAATGTGCAGGGGTAAAGGCCGGTGTATCCGTGGTTATGTTGGAGATCATTTTTTTTTAACTCTTTAATTTTTATTTTTATTTTAAATGTAAAACATGTACAAACAAACATTAAAACACACGTGATCCTTAGAGATATAGTAGTAGATGGTTAATGGGAGTATTTAGAATTCAATACAAAAGATCACTTCGTGTTACCTGGTCAAGTGCTCCCCTCCCTTGTCCCTCCCATGATCCCCCCCCCCTATACACACACTACTGGTTCCCGAATTCGAAAGGTCGGCAGGACGGGCGCGCGGGCCGAGGGAGGAAAGGGGGCCCCCGGGCCCGTTTCGCCCCCCAGGCAGGCACGGTGGCCTTGAGGGATTTATGGGTGCGGGGGCGACGGGGGGAGAGGGAAACTGTCCACCCCGTCGCCTCCCGTCCCCAGCCCGCAACCCAACTCACCCACCCAGGGACTCCATATACGGGCGAATTTCTTAAGATTATTCTGCCGGATAAACATTGCCCTCTCGCACCATATCATAGAGTTAATCGCCTCAGACCAACTCGCCGAGGAAGGAGGGGTCCTAGCCTGCCAGTTTAACGCTATTAGGCGCCTTGCCTGGTACAGGCATCTCAACAAGGCAACTTTGGTAGGGGATGATATGTTACCCTCCTCAAAGATTCCCAGAAGGCAGGTCCTAGCCTCAGGTTCCAAGGTGGTCCCAAAGATTCTATTCAAGCTGTCCACTATTTCTACCCAATACTGAAATAGCTTTGGGCACTTCCATACCATATGAAGAAGATCGCCTGGCGCCTTACATCTTGGGCACTCGTCTCTGAGCTTTCTACCGAATTTAAACAGTTTTTGGGGGTATAATAGGCTCTGTAAATCAGGAACAGGTGGGAAACCCTTTGCGAGGGGGATGTTGACACCAGCCCGCCCTGTTCGAGGACCCGGTCCCATTGTTCCGAGGTGATTGGCCCTAAATCTTTTTCCCATCCCTTCCTGCTACTATCAGGTCCCTTGGTACTCATGGCTCTGTTTCCCAGGGTATCATATATCCTGGAAATCAGGCCCCTCATTGATCTCGGCTTCGTTATATCCTGGAATAGAGGGGTCTTAACCCAATTAATCGTCGAGGATCTAAATTGGGCCTGAATGCCATGTCTGACCTGCAGGTATTTGTAGAAAGACCTATTTGGAATATTAAATTGCCGTCTCAGGTCCTCGAATGACTTCAAGTGGTTTCCCTCATATAGCTGAATTAACCGGCTGATACCCTGCCTTTCCCACTCTGGAGATCTCTCTATGCCCTTTATTTCCCCTAGATTCTTGTTATACCATAGGGGGGTATACTCGTTCAACCCATTGTATCCCATTATTGACTTTACTACCTTCCATACTCTGGTCATCATGTCACTCGTCGGGCACCTATGGGTGAACGAGTCTGCCTCCAGCACCTCTATTAATGAATTATGGGGGGCGCCCAGTATCGCCAACCTACTGCCACCGCACCCGCTTGCCAAGAGCCCGCCATTTGCCATTTGCTGGAGTTGAGCCGACAGAAAATATAGCCGTGGGTGCGGAGTCGCCGTCCCCCCCCTCCCAACAGGGAGCTGCAACGTTTGCAAACCGATCCGGGCTTGACCCTTTTTCCAGATTAAGTCCCTAAACAGGGATTCGATCTTCTTAAACCATTTCTGGCTAATCCAGACTGGAGAATTATGGAGAATATAGAGAACTTGCGGGAGCCAGATCATCTTAATTAAATTGCAACGCCCTGCTATGGATAGGGGGAGGCGACTCCATATCTCCACTTTTTGTTTTAGTTTAGTCAGTAGCGGGGCTAGGTTATCACGGATATAATGGTTTGTGTCGCTAGAGATCCATACGCCCAAGTATTTAAGCTTGGTCACCACTTCGAGGGCCGAGATTGTAATGGGTGTCTGGTCAGCACACCGAACCAACGGTAACAGGGCTGACTTGCTCCAGTTGATGGCTAATCCGGAATGTTGCCGGAATTCCTCCATCATGCGCATCACTACCTCGAGTGAAAAGTTGATATCGCCGATAAAAAATAAAACGTCGTCGGCAAAAAGTGCGATTCTTTCCTCCCCCGACCGACGCCGGAATCCCTGGAGATCCGGGCGCGTTCGCCTCAGGATCGCCAGGGGTTCCATTGCCAGTACAAAAAGGAGAGGGGACAGGGGGCATCCCTGCCTCGTCCCCCTTTCCAACTGAAACAACTCGGAGTGATCCCCACCCACTCTGACTTTAGCTCTAGGCTCATTGTATAAAAGTTTAATCCATTTGATGAAATTAGGCCCAAAACCAAATCGCTCCAGGACCTGCCATAGGTAGTCCCATTCCAGGCTGTCAAACGCTTTAACAGCATCCAGGGCCAAAATGGCCTTGGGGCTTGTATTATCCGTTGGGATTTGCATATTAAGAAAGACTCTTCTGATATTGGTGCTGGTTGACCTGCCTGGAATGAAACCTGACTGGTCCGGGTGGATCAGCTTGTGGATGCATTTATTTAATCGAGTCGCCAAAACCTTTGCCAAGATCTTAATGTCGGAGCATAGCAGCGAGATTGGGCAGTACGAGGTAACTTCCTGCTGGTCCTTCCCCTCTTTAAGTATCAGAATGATATTGGCCTCAAGCATCGAGGTGGGCAGTCTGCCCCCATCCAATGCCCATCTCAAAGTTGCCAACAACTCGGGCAACAATACCTCGCCGTAGCGTTTGTATAGCTCTATTGGCAGCCCGTCGGGGCCCGGGGATTTTTGATTGGGCATTGCTGCCACTGCGAGTCTCAATTCCTCTATAGTTACTGGCGCCTCCAATTCCGTTTTATCATTGTCGGATAGGTTTGGGAATGTTATCTGCTGTAGAAATTCAGATACTGCTGTCTCGCTCCCTTTCCTAGAGGATTTATAGAGGGTTTTGTAATAGTTGCCAATAAAGTTCGTTATCTCCGATGGGTCGGTGACCAGATCCCCGTTTGCCCTCCTGATTGCTGAGATTGCTGAAGGGGAACTGTTGGTTTTGACCAAAAGAGAGAGGGTATGGCCTACCCTTTCACCCTCGCCAAAATAATATTGCCGCTGGAAGATTCGCCTATTCTCCATTTTCTTGGTAAGTAGCATTTTATAGGTTTGTTGTTTATTGAGCCATTCCCCCATACTAGTAGGGGTCGGGTTTTCTACATAGCGGCGTTCTGCAAGAGTTACCTCACTACTAGCTTCCCTTTCTTGCTCTCTCGACCGCCGCTTAATTGCAGCCATCTTCTGGATTAGCAATCCTCTTGTATAGGCCTTTAAGGAATCCCAAATCACCCCAGGCGGCGCTGAACCAGCGTTTATTTGTATAAACTCCCTTATGCTAGTAGTCAAATCGCGGGGATTGTCAATCAGTTCAAGCCAGCAGGGATTGATCTTCCATTCCCTATGGTTGGCTCTACCCCCAGTGCTTATGTTGAGCGTCAGCGGGGAGTGATCTGAGATCCCCCTCAAGCCATACTCTATATCTCTCACCAACAAGTTCACCTCCTCGTTCCCCAGGGCCATATCAATTCTAGAGAGGGTACGGTAGGAGTCTGAGAAGCAAGAGTACTGCCTATCATATGGGTGTCGCGTACGCCATATGTCACTTAACCCTATCTCCCTCAGAAACCGTGGCAGGCGGTTCCCCTCTCCCGCCCTAGGTCTAGCAGGTATGGGGAATCTGTCTAGTCCCGTGTCTAGCACCTCGTTGTAGTCCCCTAGGGCTATCATTGGAATACCTGGTTTATCCAGAGCGAACTCAAGTAGTTTATACAGAACCTCGAGCTTAAAAGGGGGGGGTATATAGATATTTGCTATAATGTAAGGCTGACTACCGATCAAGCAAGACAGGAATATATAGCGACCCTGTTCGTCAATAGAGATTCCGCTACAGGAAAAAGGTACTCCTCTCCCTACCAAGATGCTCACTCCCCTAGAGTAGGAGGAATGGAATGAGTGATATTGGGCCAAGAACTTGCGACTAGATAGCTGAGAGGCTGTATCAGGAGTAAGATGCGTTTCCTGAAGCAGCAGTATTCCAGGACCCTTCCCATCCAATGCCGACAGGACTAACGCACGTTTATTTAAGCTGCCCAGGCCCCGGGTATTCCATGAGACCAGCTTTACTCCGTCACTCGCCATGATAGGTCCAGCTGCAGGACACAGGGGGGGGGGCGGAGAGGGGAGGGGGGGCCCAACAGCGAACCGGTGAGCCCGCCCACCCCCTCCCCACCCCCCCCCAGCTACCCCACCACCCCCGCCCACGCACCAGCCCCCACCGACCCTGTAAGAACCAGCAGTGTGTGTTACCCCAATCCCCCCCAGACCTACCCGCCCCCCCCTCCCCACCCCCCACCCCCCTCCCCCCATGCCCAACTGGGCCACTCCCATGAGGCTTGTGTGCAACCCAGACCCACCCTAGACCGGGTGAGGAGAGGAAAGGAGGGGGAGGTGTGAAAATCCCCCCCCCCCCCCAGCGCCCACCGTGATCCCATCCCATTGTGTCATTAGCAGCGTGCGGTCCATTGAGATAAAAGAGAAGGAGAAGCAGGGGCCTCCGCGGGTACCCCGCCCCCGCCCCTTAATCCCGGTCCAATACCGTTGGAGAGAGAAAGGAAAAAGGGAAAACCACCCCCCCCCCCCCCGTTATTTTAGAACATTTGTGATATAATTGGCCAATAGCCAGTGTCAAAGAGGAAAAGAAAAAAGAAGAAAGGGAAGGGGAAAGAAAGAAAATAAAAAGACCCCATTTGCAATTTGTGGCGTCCCATTCCCCCCCCCCCTCCCCCCAAACCCAGTGTCATTGGTGCAGTGGGCAATAATACAGGGAAAAGAAAGGGAGGTATCCTACCCTCCCAAACAAAGGTTATAGTGACTGAGTATTAACCGTTCAGTGGACAAGGGGAGGAGCGGGGGCGTCCGTGGAACCCCCCCACCTCCAACCCCCGGTCCCGGTCAAATATTAGTGCAATGGTACAAAAAATGGTACAATAGTACAAAAAACATTATTATGTGTTAATGGTAATATAATTAGTGGTATTCCCCTGAACCCCCATCAACCCCCCTCCCCCCCACCCCCCGACCCAGTGCCCTTAATGTAGTAGGTAGTGTCATAGTTAAAGGTAAAAAAGGGGATAATAACCAACAGAAAAATAGAAAAAAAGGGGGGGGACCAGGGGAAAGGGGGGGGGAGGGGGAAGAGGGGGGGCACAAAGGCCCACAAAAACAGCATATAACCAAAAAAAAAAAAAAAATTTAAGCGACCTAGGCCCTCCATCGACCCCCCCCCCCCCCCCCCCATAACAAATGTCCCTGGTTCTCTCAGAGATCTTCCCTATGTTCCTCCATCCATCTCTCAACTTCGGCAGGCGTGTTGAAATACAGGGTCGAACCCATGGCGGTCACCCGCAAGCGGGCAGGGTACAACAGGGCATATGCGATTTTATGTCGCTGGAGAGTCCGTTTAACTGGGATAAATTCTGCCCTGAGTTTCTGGAGGTCCGGGGAAAAATCCGGGTAGAAGGAAACCCTAGCCTCCTTGAAGAAAATGTCCCCCAATTCTCTAGCCTTGCGGAGTAAAATCGCACGGTCGTTGTAGTTTACAAATTTCAGTAGTAATGGGCGAGCCCGCTCGTTGTTTTGTCGGGGTCTGGTAGGGACTCGGTGGGCTCTCTCGATCGCAAATAATGGCGTAAAAGAGGAATCCCCGAATATTTCTTTAAGCCAGGTTTCCAAGAAGACTACGGGATTGGGGCCCTCGCACCCCTCAGGTAGGCCTATCAGGCGCACGTTGCTTCTGCGACTTCTATTTTCTAATTCATCGAGCTTAGCGGCCTGTTTGGTCAATTGCTTCTGTAGGTCTATGATTTTTTCCTGTAATGGGGGGAGTTCGTCATCGATCGTGCTTAGCCTCGCCTCAAGCGCCGTAGTCCTTTCCACTGTGCTAGTCAGTAACTGACTCATTGAAATTAACTCGGTTTTTATGCAGCTCAATTGGCTATCCAGGCCAGATATAGAGTCCTTGCAGGCATTAACAGCGTCAAGTATGGCCCTAAGTGTGGGTTCGTCCTGACCCCCCACTATAGGGCATGCCCCTGAACTTGCTGCCGCCTTACCCTCCCCAGGGTCTTTGTTGTTCGTAGTTCCTCTAGCAGTTACAGTGGTGGCGTTCAGTGATAATTGGCTAGAGTTTCTTCTATCAGATGCCACCCCCTGGGTCTTTGCATGTGTCACTGGTAGTTGATGCCCCCCCTTACTTGGTGATTGTATGGGAGCATGAGCAAAGCGCTCGAGTTTTGCTGCGGCAGCGGCAGCGGATACCTGATTTGCTTTCTCCTTGGCTGAGCGGGTTTTTTGGCCCCCTTCCGGGTGCGCCGTCTCGTCGACGGCCCGTTTGCTAAGCATAGCAAAATTTCCACAAGATGGCGGGTAGCCAAAAAAAAAAAAAAAGAGAAAACGCCTTCCCTCCTGGTAGTGATCCAGTTGTAAACCAATTTAATCCATGATTTGTGGCAGCCTTATAGCCTTCAGACCTGATGTTCGTTTTAGGTAATGTCAATGGGAAGTCAAAGAACAGCAATACACTAGAATAAACAACAGCGGTCACACTTGGGGGTCCCCAAGCTCTCAAATGTACCCCAGATTATCAGATTATCACATTGCCACTGCCAGACGGCACACAGTCAGTTTACTCGATCTTGGGCGCTTAGCATAATGCCCCCTTTCCCGGGGTCCCCCAATTGCCTCGGTCATGTGGCCCGTCCATAGCCCATTGCTCAAGTGGTATGGGGATCACACTGTCCTAGGGAGATACTGCAAAGGCTCTATTGAATTGGGTCTTTACTCACGGCTCCATGCGGGCAGGGATCCAACGCTCAGCAGGGATGAAAAAGGCAGAGCACGTCAGCTCGGTCAGATGCAGGTCCCACACGGACTACCCTCTGATCCACACAGGTGCACGAATTTCAGTAGTCAGCAGAGGGAGTTGGAGAGGCTGGAGAGGGTTGAGGAGACTGTTGAGAAGACTGTCCGCTTCATGTCCCGTCACATCGTCGGGAGGAAAGGCAGAGGGGGGAGCGGGCGGCGCTGCAAACAAAGCGAGCGCTTGCCTCGCTACAGATACAGGCACAGCGTGTCAACAGCGGTGATTCGTCCGGCGGGGCGGTCAGAGTGTCAGGAGATGTTGGAGATCATTGTGTGGATTTCTGACCAGAATGGTTGGATGATGGGGCAGTCCCACCACACATGAAGGAGGGTTCCCCTAGCGGTGTTGCACCTCCAACAAGTTGGTGGAATAGTCGGGTGAAAGTGGTGTATTTTGTCAGGAGTCCTGTACCATTTAGAAAAGAGTTTATATCTGTTTTCTTGTGTTGAGACGTTTAAAGAGCCCTTGTGGATGAGAGTGAATATGCGTTCCCATTCAGCTTGAGTAAGTGTTAGGGCAAGATCTGATTCCCATTGAGTGATCGATTTGTCTTCCTTAATTACATGTTGGGAAAATAGTAGGGCGTATATGGATGAGATCAGGTGGCTTTGTGGTTCCGTATTGGTACATAAGAGTTCGAAAGGTGTGTATTCCCTGTGCCATGAGGGGGTAGAAGTGGTCGTATTAAAGAAGTGTCGCAGTTGTAAATATTTAAAAAATGGGATGTCGTATTCGGGCAGTGTCGTGGAGAGGATAGAGAAGGACAGTAGTGACCCATCTCGGAAGAATCTTTGTGCTCGGGCATGTGAAGTGTGTGTATGGCAAGTCGGGTCGCGTAAGGATAGACCAGGGGGGAATTCAGGGTTGTTTTCCAGAGGAGTCATGGGGCCATGGGTGGGTGTGATGCCAAGTGGTTTGCAAGCTACTTTGAAGATGGAAAGAGTGGCTCCAGTGAGCGGGTGTAACGTGTAGTCTTTTGGAACATGTTTGCTGTTAATCCATGGTGCGTTTGATAAAGGGAGTGATGAGAAGGAGTTTTCTAGAGCGATCCAATCTTTGGTATTACTATGGATATGCCAGTCGACAATTCTAGTGAGATGTGAGGCCCAGTGATATTTTTGTAAGTCTGGGAGGCCGAGACCTCCCAGCGTCTTAGGCAAGACCATCCTATTCCAACCTATGCGAGGGGCCTTAGATGACCATATAAAGATCCTACACGAACGTTTATAGGCAGTAAAGAATGAGGTCGGTAACCTAATTGGGATCGCTTGGAAAAGGTAAAGAAGTCTGGGTAAAATATTCATTTTTATTAAGGCGATCCTACCCAGCCAAGAAAAAGAACCCAGATGCCATTTCTGGAGGTCACCTTGGATGGATAGCAATGTCTTTGAGAAATTCCTGGTGAATAGATCATGGAGATTGGTCGGAATTTTGATTCCTAGGTAGGAGAGTTCATGTGTTTCCCAACCAAATGGGAAGTTAAGTTTGCTTTGTTGGACCAAAGCGGTTGGTAGAGTTATATTTAATGCTTTGGATTTCTCAAAATTGATCCGAAGGTTGGACAGGGAGTGGAATAGGGAGAAGTCAGCCAAAAGGTTGGGGATGGTGGTGATGGGGTCCGCGAGAAAAAGTAGAATATCATCCGCATAGGCGGCTATTTTATATTGCTTGCGACCTATCTCAATGCCTTTAATGGAGGGATTGTCTCTAAGTTTTCGAATCATAGGTTCCATGGTTAGGATAAAAATGAGTGGCGAGAGGGGACAACCTTGACGGGTTCCATTGGACACAGAGAAGGCACTCGACAGACAGCCGTTGACCCTGATTCTAGCCGTTGGGGATGAGTATAGAGCTAGGATCATGTGTAGCATACGGGGTGGAAGGCCTATAGCATTCAAAGTGGCCTCCATGTAATCCCAAGCTACCCTGTCGAATGCCTTCTCTGCGTCCAGGGAAAGAAAGAAGCCGGGTGTAGCAGTTTTGGAAAGCCAGTGGTGGATGTGTAGTGCTTTGATGGTGTTGTCCCTGGCTTCCCTGCCAGGAACAAAACCAACCTGCTCCAAAGAGACTAAAGTAGGGATAAGGGGAAGAATGCGATTTGCCAGAGCTTTTTCATACAATTTTACGTCTACATTGAGCAGCGAGATTGGGCGATAATTGGTCACCAATGTGTGGTCTTTGCCTGGTTTGGGAAGGAGTGTGATGTGGGCTTCGAGTATATCCCTGTGAGCTGCGGAGTCTGGTGAGAGGTCGTTTAGTGCTTTCGTAAGATGTGGGATGAGTGTGGTCGGGAAGGCCTTGTAGTATCCAACAGACAGGCCATCTGGGCCTGGGCTCTTACCCGACTTCATTTGCTTCAAGGCTGTAAGTATTTCGTCTTGTGAGAGGGGTAGGTCTAGTGTCAGGGACTCCTCTGCGGAGAGGGGGGTGGGGCCATATTGTGTCAAAAACTCGGAGATGGCTGTCTGGCGGTCTGTGTTAGAATTAGTTTGTCGTGTGGGTGGAAGATTGTATAATTTAGAGAAATAACGTACGAAATGGTTAGAAATGTCTTCCGTGGTGACCAAGGATTTGCCCGAGGGATGTTTGATTGTGTGGATTGTGTGTGCCGTTCTTTTGGTCTGTATTGCTCTCGCTAGGAGTTTGCTCGCTTTATTGCCAAATTCATAGTATATTTTTTGTGTCATTGCAAATTTGCGTTTCAGTTCACTATGGAGGACGTCTCTGAGTTCCTCACGAGCTTTAGTCAGGTCAGTTAAAGAAGAGGCAGCAAGGGACGCTTTGTGTGCGTGTTCAAGTTTGCGGATGCGAGTAGTCAGATCGGCAATGCAAGCATTTCTGTGTTTAGTACGCTGTGCGGCAATAGAGAGTAGTTCTCCCCGAACAACACATTTGTGTGCGGCCCAGGTGATCGTGTGTGAGGTGTCATCAGAGGTGTTTTCCGCGAAGAAGTTGGAGAGGCAAGAGTTTATACGTTGTACGTTGGCGGTATCTGTCAGTAGTGAGGTGTCGAGTCGCCAGATAGAGGCCCTAGGCCGAGAAGTCGGTAGACGTATGGTCATGGAAATAGGGTTATGGTCTGAGAGTACAGAGGGATCGATGGAGGCAGCAGAGAGATAGGATAGACTTGCTTGGGAGATAAAAAAGTGATCAATCCTGGAGTATTTGTTGTGGGGGTGGGAGAAGTAAGTGAAATCCTTCACGGTGGGGTGTAGTGTGCGCCATGTGTCATGGAGTTGTAGGTTGTGGAGCTCTAGTCTTATTGCCCGAAGAGCCCTATAGGTCAGAGAGGATGATCCATTGGACGTGTCTGTTGAGGGTGACAGGGCCACATTAAAATCTCCCCCAACTATAAGGGTACCTGATTGGAAGCTTATATGTTGGCGATGGTGAGGGGTCGTTGATATAAAGTACCTTTAATAAAAAGGAACCTACCGTGTGGGTCCCTATGGACATCAGTGATCTGAATGGGGCAGTGTTTAGATATGAGAATGGTTACCCCTTTGGATTTTGCTTCGATGTTTGAGGAGTGAAAGGCTGTGGGGAAGTTTACATTTTGGAGCTTAGGAATGGAGTTGGTACGGAAGTGTGTCTCCTGAATAAGTGCAATTTGTGTCTTCGAATGTTGCAAAGAATATAAGAGTTGAGATCTCTTTTCAGGTGTGTTGAGTCCTCTAATGTTTATGGAGCATAGTTTGAGTGTATGAACAGAAGGTTGTTGGTCGGCCTGTGAGGTTTGAACAGGGAGTACGTTCGCCATGAGTGCGTTGGCAGGGAAAGGGGTGAAAGAGCAGTAAGGGCAAGAGCTTTCTATGTGCCTGGGGGGTCACTGGAGATGGACCGATGAGGCGTGGAGAGGTATGTCCACAGACCTCTTGTGGGAGATTGTATCGGTAAGTCACAGAATAAGTGTGGTGTGAGGGCCTCCAAGGGTGAGACCGTACACCAGCACGTATCTGTGTGGGGGGTCGACCGGGACCGTAGCGTTAAAGAGAGAGTGGGAGTGCGAGGTAGTCCGTCACCACAGGATCCATGGGCTCAGTGGTGGAGGTATGTGTAAGGTAGGCAGTCACTGCCTGATAGGACATGAAATCATAATGTGCTAAGTTACGGTCAACTGACCATATGTGGAGGGATAAAGTGGTGAACCGATCATACCGATGCGTACTTAACGATATTTCCCAAAAATGGGAGTAACTATAGGCAGAAGTGAGCGAACCCGTTGACCAGCCTGTAGGGTCAGACATGTGTGGGAGGGATGGTTGCCAAAGATGCCATCCCGCACAGGTCAGCGGGGCAATACAGGCAGGTGGTTCGATTGGCGTCCGCCAACATAAACATTAAACAGGAAACAGTACAATATTGAATAAGGATTAGTGAATTAAATCAGGCATAAATGTGTAGGTACCGGGGGACTGTAATAGGAAGAACATTGCAGGTGTCATTAAAGAAATAATGCATCCTATTAGTGATACAATCAAAAGTACAGTTATAGTTAAGCCCCATATAGAAAGAAACCTCTAAAAGTGGGACTATACCGGCAACTCGATAAACCATATAGGCTATATGAGATAATTTTATAAATTTATTTTACAAACTTGCAAAGCATACAAACATTTAAGAAAAAGTTTTTTTTAAAAACAATATGACAAATGGTACAAATGATATGCATATCTGAAGAGGGTGATGGTGCTGAACTCCGACGCGTTTCCAAAAGGCTGAAAGTATGCCTGTTTTCCTCAGGGAATTATAGTCACCATCTACAGAATATCAAAACATGTCAATTTAATTAAAACTTCCATACCCCATTTTCACGTAGAGTAGAGAAACATATATTGCATAGGAGTATACACAGATACTCAATATGTATAAATATAATGCTATGAAAGATACACTTACATAGTCAGATATAATGTCACATGCATGGTATTGCCTCCCATTCACTTTCCGAAAGGAACTGGTGTCCAAATGTTGGCAGAGGACCAAGATCACATTCCCATCTGAGATAATTTTATAAATTTATTTTACAAACTTGCAAAGCATACAAACATTTAAGAAAAAGTTTTTTTAAAAACAATATGACAAATGGTACAAATGATATGCATTCTTTCTATACCAAGTATGGGGATGATGGCAACCAATATGTGTTCTGAGAACTGAGTTCAACCTATTTCAATTTATCTAGGGTGGAAAATACACCCATACCTCATTCATGAACTCACTTCCTTGACACAGCCCCAATTCCGAACGATTAAGAGTAATTAGACTTAGCTCATAATCCCTTAGCAATCAGGTGGTTTTTCAAATCTGATCTTTAGCTAGGGGGATCTTTGTCTCATCTAGACACTATTTCCTCTCCTTACGTGGAGAGTGTCATCTATTTTCTATTTTTTCACTTCTTTCCTGTGTTTCTTTTTGATTATGGATACTGAACTATTTAGGGGAATGGGGAATATGGGGGACCTACAGGGGAGGGAATGGGATGATCTTATGGCAAATATTAATTGCAACTATCAAGGAAAGGAACAAACTTCCTCAAATTTGATGGCTTTGTTTTCTAATCTCACCAAGGTGTTGGAAAGAAAATCAGCCTTACATTGGCATATCCACTCCCTGGAGAGATATATTCGGGAAAACATTAACCCTATTGGCCTACGCATACAGATTTTTCCAATTTTGGAAAATATATCCAAGGAACTTAGAACCAACTGGGAGAGCAAGCTAAATGATTGCTCCAGGAATCTCATGTTATTATTGCAGAACGAGTATAAATCACAACTAGTAACAATGAATGATGAAATTGGATCCCTTTATACACGGCTCACTCCTTTGAAAAGTCATGAGGATTATAATAAATCTGAAATTAAATTAAGGGAACATTTGGAAACTTTTGGTAAACAAATCCTGATCAAAAAAGAGAAAAAGTATTGGAGAGACAAAAATGCCTTTGGAGAGAACCGTGCTTATAAATGGAATATAGATAAAAAATTCAAAAATTCTAAAACGACCCGGAAAGGGAAGAAGGGTCAAACTGATAATTTGTTTAAATCCAATGATGATTTGTCAGACACGCCCTCTAACTCCTCCTCCTCAGTCTCCTCCCATACAGGCCGGCAATCTGGGAAAAGGAAAAGTTTGTTCCCCAGACAACAGGATATGGAAGGTGAGGTCCATCAATTACCCAAAAAATCGGCCACTGATCTCCATATGGATCGGGATGGTAAGACAGGCACTACTGCAAAAAACTCAACAGGTGGAATTCTCAAAAACAATCCTTCTAATCGCATTGTTAAAAACAACAAAAAGGACCAGGGAGCGATCCCTAAAACCCAACGTACACAACTAGATGATTTTTTAGACCGGAACCGGATCGTACAGATCCCTCCGTTATCCACCCCACTGACACAAATTATAAATTTGTCCTCCTATATACTTTCAAAAGAGGAGCAGGAAGTATTATCTCTAGGGCTATCCTTTTGTCCCAATAAGAGTTCAGATGTCTTTGAGGTGATCAAAGACATCCATCTCTTTGCTCGAAACCTGTTCTATAAAAGTCTTTATAAAAAACAAACCAAAAAAGAAGGTGATTTACCACCCAATTTGAAAGCAGCAGATTTCAAGGCCTTGAGGGACCTCAACCTCCTTCTTTTAGAAAGTGGGGCTTGGGATGAACAAGAGGATGATCCTCTTGACAGTGAGGGGAGTGAGGAGGAGGAAGAGGAGGTAGTCACATATGAATCAAAAAAGTTCAAACGTAGATCACATGTTTTTCCACAACTCAACCAGAATCCAGCTTTGGCATTATTTGTTAAACAAATGGCCAAAGATCTGGAAAGACTAAGAGAAGATTCAGGACAACAAAATCTCAATGTAGGCCAAAGGAAAGCACTTCAATCCCTTAAAAACAATTTCGATATTACAATCAAGAGCTCCGATAAGGGAGGGAATATCGTAGTCATGAATAACTCTGACTATGAGAACATGGTCCTCAAAATACTGAATGACCAGAATTGTTACAAATCCATTGCCCCCTCGTTGGTGGACAAATACAACCAGGACTTCTATGTACTGGTTGATGAGTCCCTCAACGAGGGGACAATCACTCGCGAAATCTGGGACTTCATTAGAACTAGATACCCTAGGTTACCCACTCTATATGCCCTACCCAAAGTGCACAAGAGCCTCCAAAACCCACCGGGAAGGCCCATTGTGTCGGGGAACGGATCCATCACGGAGGGAATTAGTCAGGTCATTGACGACCACCTGAGACCCCACGTTATGGACTTACCGTCCTACACCAAGGATACCATCCATCTCTTACAGATTATTGAAGAGCTAACTATCCCAGAGACAGCGATCCTAGTGACCATTGATGTGGAATCACTATATAATAGCATTCCACATGATCTAGGAATCATGGCAGTAGACAGGGTTTTAAAACAAAGAACCACAACTGATTGGAAATTCAATTCCTTTATTATCCAGATGTTGGAATTTATCCTCCGACACAATGTTTTCGTCTTTAAGAATTCCCACTACCTCCAGGTACAGGGAGTAGCTATGGGGACGTGTTGTGCGCCCTCATATGCGAATCTGTACCTGGGGGAGTGGGAAAAAGACTTTTTGGCCAGTGAACATGCTTCGATGTACACCTGCCACATTTTAATGTGGCAGAGGTACATCGACGATGTTTTCATCATTTGGGATGGCTCCGAGAAACAACTAACGGAATGTCTTGAGCTCATGAATAATAATACCTACAATCTGTTTTTTACTATGAGTTTTGATCACAGTGAGACGCACTTTTTGGATATCTGCATTAAAAAAGCCCCTAATGGAAACCTTACCAGCAGGTTATTCCGGAAGGAAACTGCTGGTAACACCCTGCTTCACGCAGACAGCTTTCACCCACTTCCACTCAAACGATCCATCCCCTTTAGTCAATTCCTCCGGATTAGAAGGAACTGCACGGAGGAAGAGGACTTTCAGAGAGAAAGTGATGGGCTAACCCTGAGACTATTAGATAGAGGATATACTAAAACTTGCCTCAAAAAAGCATTTAATAGGGTTAAAGCTCTTAATAGGAAAGACCTTCTATTTAAAAAGAAGAAAAAGAATGTGGATGACAACACTCGCATTATTTTGCGGTTTTCAAATGAACATGAGAAGATACGCAAAATTATCAAGAAGAATTGGTCTATCCTTACGGATGACCCAGTTGTAGGTACCTTGGTCTCACCCCATCCTTTGATCACTTATAGAAAGACAGTTTCAATTGGTAACCTAGTGACACAAAGTGAATACAAGGGAATCTCCAGAAAGGACCCATGTAGGAACTTCGGAACTTTTCCATGTGGGAACTGTACCCAATGCTCAGTCATTGGGCAAAGAACCACACTGACGCTGCCGAATGGGGTAGACTTCTCCCTGAGACACTATGCTTGTTGTCAGACTCAGGGGGTGGTATACCTTATGCAGTGTCAGTGTGGTTCCTTTTATGTAGGTAAGACTAGACAGAAACTATGTAAGAGAGTTGAAAAACATATGCATGATATGAGGATCTGCAATCTGTACTTACCTCTGGGGCGCCACATAGCCAAGAAACATAACTACAGATTGCCGAAAGTGAATTTCACTGTTCTTGACAGATTGCATATTCCAATCAGAGGAGGAGATTGGAACAAGGTTCTTCTCCAACGCGAGATGCGCTGGATTAGAACCTTGAAAGCAACCACTCCACCAGGCTTAAACGAGGTGGAAAGCTTTAGACCCTTTTTGGATGGCTATAGCTCGGGAAAAACAGATTAAATATTTGTCTCTCTAAAAAATATTTGTTTAAGATGGCCTTTGAGCCCCTTTAATTCTGACAATTTAGAATAACAAGTATTACTTGTATGACTTCTTCTCTATTCACTCCTCTATTCTTAGGTCCCTTAATCTCTAGGGGGGTCCCCTTTTATGTTTTCGGTCTCTATTTTTGGAATTTACCGGGTTGGGTGAATGGTTCGGTTATAGGGGTTTTTTATACCTGTTCATGTTGGACAATATCTTTATTTGTATGTTTTTGATTTCATAATTGTAAATGGTATTGCCTCTGGGGAATGTCACCCACCGAGTTTTGGAAAGACTGATGTTTCAATTCTTTGTCTGACAGAGACCTCTTAGTGTCCTTCCCTCACTCCCTACCTGGCAGCTTACCCCAAATTGACCCATGGTCTCCCTATCCCGCAATAATGGGTATTGCGGGACTCTCCATTTCTAGGGGGGCAGTCCCTCCATTTTCCATCGTTGATGGCTTGGGGGTTACTTTGGGCCTTTTGGGGTTAGGGGCTTTTCTGGGGTTCAGGAATTTCCCGACCCCCGGACATTTTTTCCCCGTTTTTTCTGCCAGTAGTTTTAGTCCTTCAATTTGTTTGGCCTCGGGGGGATGCGGGGTCCTCACCCACCAATGCGCCTGGGCCCGTACTAGGCGATGGCGCCTTGGATGGTGGGTACTCCCGCCTCCCCTATGCCAAACATCAACTCCCTCCTAGCAATACCCTCCATCCCCATATCGATTCGGAAACTTTCCGATCCATTTGGGGCATTGGAGGGGACTTATTTCCCAGTTGTCTTCTTGTTCATGTGGTGGGTTGGGGCCATCTGTGCGGCTACTGGCGCCCTGGGCGACCTACGACTCTTCTCCATGCTTAACACCCTGCGCAGGCGCATTTTGTCCACCAGACGCCGGCGCCACAGACGGACCATCTCTGGCTGGGCTCTCTGTATCACGCATGCGCACATTGCGAGGCGTGATACCGCTGGTTTAGACAGGGACGTCTTTTGACGTCTCATACGCGCCGCCCTTCGGGTTGCTCACGCTAGCGTGCGCGCGCACCCACCCACACGTTCCATCTCATCTGGACCCCTTATAGGACGCAGCCCACTAGGCGGGTTTATGTAGGATGACGCCGGACGCCCTTGCGTCTGACGTCATCTGAAACACCCACTGGGGCGGGTCAGGGACTTTTTTCACCTACAAAAGGACGCTTGAGATGGTATATGGCGTCATTCCGCTCCACAGCATTGCGCTGTGTGAACTGCTCTCCTCCTTTGGGACACTTCGGGAGCTTTTTCCTGGAAACTTCTCCATTTTGGACCCTCTCCTCGTAGAATACATGGTGAGTTATACATTTAGGACAAAGGTGTTATATCTTGGGGGCTTTTCTTCCCAAGATTATCACGCTCCTCTTAATATTAATTAAGTCCTTTCCAGGTCTTTTATATACTCCCTTTTTCTCTCCATTGGTGGTCTCTAGGTTTTCTGGCCATTAGATATAAGGAAAAGATTCTTTTCATTCGTACCGTCTTGTAGAGGGTTTGGGAATGTGATCTTGGTCCTCTGCCAACATTTGGACACCAGTTCCTTTCGGAAAGTGAATGGGAGGCAATACCATGCATGTGACATTATATCTGACTATGTAAGTGTATCTTTCATAGCATTATATTTATACATATTGAGTATCTGTGTATACTCCTATGCAATATATGTTTCTCTACTCTACGTGAAAATGGGGTATGGAAGTTTTAATTAAATTGACATGTTTTGATATTCTGTAGATGGTGACTATAATTCCCTGAGGAAAACAGGCATACTTTCAGCCTTTTGGAAACGCGTCGGAGTTCAGCACCATCACCCTCTTCAGATATGCATATCATTTGTACCATTTGTCATATTGTTTTTAAAAAAACTTTTTCTTAAATGTTTGTATGCTTTGCAAGTTTGTAAAATAAATTTATAAAATTATCTCATATAGCCTATATGGTTTATCGAGTTGCCGGTATAGTCCCACTTTTAGAGGTTTCTTTCTATACCAAGTATGGGGATGATGGCAACCAATATGTGTTCTGAGAACTGAGTTCAACCTATTTCAATAGTTAAGCCCCATACACACGGTCGGACTTTTTCATGGATTTTGTCCGATCGGACAAGGTTGTTGAAAAATCCGACCGTGTGTATGGGGCTTAATAGTTACCCATCAGACTAGGGATAAAAAGATAAAAAAAAAAAGGGTTCAGAAAGCGTCAATGGGGATCCGTCAGTGCGCATGTGTCTGGGCGCCCCGACATCTGTTAGAGTATCGCCATTCTGGGTGAATGTGATATCAGTTACCAGCAGGGAAGCTGTTGTATCGCTGAGTCGATGTTGTGAGGAGTTTTGCAGTCCTGACCCGGGTGCGTCTCAGAGAGGCTGGTGATGAAGATGTCCGTATATCGATCGTTGCTGAGGGCCAGTACGTGGCGAAAAGGCTGACGATCCAGGTGAGTGTTCGGCCAAGCAGTACCAGTCGGCGGTCCGATATGTGACAACAGAAGAGGCAGGAGTACTAGGTCAGTAGATGGCGTGTTATGGATAGCACCGTAGAGGAAGTCGGAATCTGCGAGTGCTAAGGGTAACTCCATGCGTGGATGTGTTGCGCAGTAGATCATGCCTCCGGCGGGGGGTGGGGTTGTATGCCGCAGAGCATTATGGAGTCTGTAGTCTTCGCCTCGTCAGCTGGTTGGTGGGCAGAAGTCAGTTTAGACAAGAAAGGGGGGGTGCTCAGAGATATCGTAGAGCCAATGATCAGCGCGATCAGCAAAGAACCGGCCGAAGCCTGTTCTGAGGGGAGAACGATCTTTAGGTTAGCCGCAGCAGACTGATGCCGTAAATAGGAACATGGTGAAGAGTGTGGTGGTTAGTGCTTCCCCGTAAAAGTGTACCACGGATAGTGGAAAAAGAAAGTAAAAATAGAATTACAAAATAAAAATAAAAAATCAAAAAATCAGAACTTAGGTCAGGTTCTGTGAGGAGGGTAGAGGTGGGCATCAGCATTAAGGTGTACATGCGGACCAGCAGAGCTAACGGTCCCTGCGATTCCTTCGTGCCTTAGGCGATGCAGAAGGGCTTCGCTCTCGGTTTCCCATCTGGTGTCTAGTGAAGCGCCTCGGGGTGGAAGGGGATCTCCTCCTGCGGTATCTGGTGTCCTGGGCCTCCATAGGTTCTTCCAATGCCTCGTCCTTTCTAGAGGCAGAGTGGCGGAATTCCGCATACCAGTTAGGTACCGGTATCAAGGGGATGCCGAGTGCGCTACAAAAATGTGGTAAATCTTCAGGCACTCTGAGAAGGGATGTGCGGCCGTTGGCAGAGGCAGACAGGCAGAATGGGAACTTCCACTTGTAGGGGATATTCTTTTCTCTAAGGACATCCAGCAGAGGTTTTAGGTCCCGTCTGTGTCGCAATGTTATGCCTGAGAGGTCTTGATAGATTTGAATAGTTGACCCCTCATGGAGGATTTGCTGCATGCTTCTCGCCTGCTTGATAATGTCCTCTTTCAGCCTGTAGTCAACAATGCAGCAGACAATGTCTCTTGGGTGGTCGCCATCTTTCCCTTTAGGGCGTAGTGCACGGTGTATCCTCTCCATGACTATAGGAGATTGGGGTGGACGGCCGAGGATGCCATTAAAGAGGCCTATAACAGCTTGGGGGATTGAATCATTTTCAATGGATTCGGGCATCCCGCGGACCCTGAGATTGTGGCGGCGGCCCCTATTGTCCAAATCTTCGAGATGGCGCTGCATGTCACGCATCTGAAGAGTATGGGAGTCAATGCGGGCGGTTGTGACATGTAGGAGCTCATTATGTCGTTCAGCTACTCGTTCAACCGTTTTAACTCGGTCAGTCAGGGCGTGTATGTCGAGCCGCAAATCTGCAATGGCGGCCGCCAGGGTGCCTTTTATATCGTCCGCTACGGAGCGTAGATCATGGATGTTTATCTGTGGGTGCGGCATCAGATCTATTCCGCCGCTGTCCCCGAGTGAGCGGGTATGTGGGGGAGTAGAGAGCGGCTGGTCAGTCAGCGGCGGTTGCGAGGTGGAGTGGCGGGAAGGCGCCATGTTTCCTCTGCCTGTCCTGAACATTTCGGGGATGTGTTGGCTCGGGGTTCCACTCAATTCCCGTGGGGACCGAGAGCGGGAGGCAGATGAGGTACGGGAAGCGGTCCCCATTCCTTAGGTATGATTTGGCAGACTATTACCTCCGTTTTATTGAAGTTACGATCCTGTGGTGCCGGACCTCTGGGATTATGCGACTGTCTTCATGCCAGGTCAGGCCACGCCCCCTATAGTTATTTATTATATTATAATTTATGATTTTGTGTTTCAAACTTTATCATACCCGAGATGTCTACTAGACTCTGGTTTGGATAGATTTAAGTGAGTTATTCATAAGAATTGCATGCCTACAATATAAAAAACGCCAAATTTCCATGCAAAATAATTGTACCGCTTTCAGCACAAAATTCCAGACATAATCATACCGCCAGGGAGGTAAAAAAAAAAAAACAGCTACTGCTGTAACGTCCTAAAAAGTGTTAGCTGGTATAAGGCTTTAATGTGTTTGCCTCCTATATAAAGTTCATTAAAAACTAAATGTCCATCTATGGCACTTTGTCCACAGGGTGACAAGGCTGCCGAGCAATTTCACTGCAGAATGAACAGCGTTGTCACCCTGCTTCAAAGGTGAAAATAACGTTTTGTTTGCAGGATCAACAAGCAATAAAAACAATGTTATAGGGGACTCAGAAAAACAAAGACTGCTGTGTTAATTCTAAAGATGGACTGCATCATACATATCATTTTTTTTTGGTGCCCATAGTTACATTTTAATTCGATCATATTTGAAAATAAAAATACTAGTTGCAGTCTGAATAGTAAACCTGGAACCCAGTGAAAAAAAAAAAATTTTTTAAAGAGGAACTGTAGTTTGCTCACATAATTTGTAATAAAAACATCTTTGCCATTCTGAAGCTTCCATCCAACCACTTTGCATATTATTTTATATACACTGTGATTCTGTACTTGCCAAATATTCTGCAGAAATCTCCCTCCACTGAGTCTGGCTGCATCCATTTTAACTGTGGGCAGCTGAAGCTGCTGTCTGTTCACTTCCTGGATTTACACAGACACACATCCAGCTCTGCAGCTGTCATTGGCCCTCTTAGGACTCACCCACCCCCTCCCTTCCTGGCAAACTCTCACCAGAGTGAGAGAGAGAGCTGTGTATGATGTCATAAGCCTAGGCTTGTTACCAGACAAGAAACAAGAAGTTGGGCTTTATAAGGTATTTACTGGCAGATTTTTTTTTTTTTTTACTATTCAAAGTTAAAACAACAAGGGCAGAAGATTTAATAGATGGAAAGTTGAAAAAATGACTGAAGTTCCGCTTTAAACAAATATAAAGCCGTAACCAAATGCCTAACCAATAGATCGCTTTTGGAAGGATTATACACACATAATGTATCTGCTTATGTTATATATCAGACAAACCACTTCCTGTACAAAGCTACAATAAAAGGTCAATAAAAAAGCTACATCAAAAATGGACCTCATAAAGGCAAAACAAAAATAAGTATATAAAGAAAAAGTATAATAATAATAAAAATAATACCCAGCACTGTTAACTATAACATATTGTTAATAACTATACAGTACAACTATTATTGTTAATAATAATTTTTTTTTAAAATATATATTTATATATATATATATATATATATATATATATATATATAGATATATATATTCCTCTCCAGCATGGTAGCCACTAAATCCTTAATTAAAAAAAGAAAAATCAGACTAATAGTGTAGCTGGGGTGATTTTCTAATAGGGGTGATCAAAACTGAGAATTTTCATTTGCTCAGAATTTTGGAAAACAATAGGAGATTTGGGTGAAATTTGTCCATTTTGGCAAAAATACATTAAAGTCTGTGGGGTAGATGAAATTAAGATATTGTGCCAACTGCTCTGGGCCTGCTCCTGTGCCTTATGAGCCCCATTTTACCCTTTTTACACAGAGACAAACAACTAATAAAAAGTAAAATTAAAGTATAATTCTGGGATATATTAAATTAATCTTGGTGCTCCCTCCCCCTCCTAACACCTATGCTGACTAACCTGTGTAAGAAGGATAAGCCCGAATTTTGGGATGAATTCAGACCTGAAACTGACCAAAAGACGCACAGGACTTCGCACCGGAGCCGCTCTGGAGATATGTGAACTGGCTCCATAGAGAGCCGATCACAATCTCCTGCTATGCGAATTGGATGCGGTGAAACCCGCATCCAATTCGCAATAGTGTAAACCCAGCCTGAATAAGAAAAAAAACAAATACCAAGAACACTAAATAAAATAAATAAAGCCAACCTAAAAAACACCCCTAAATAAAAAAGGAGACATTTTTTTATTTTGCAGCAAATTGAGCTTTTTAATCAGGAAAACTAAAAAAAATTCCACTAACAGTATAGTTCATAATTTTGCTTCAAATTTAATATTTAATAATATTTTTCAGATATCACTCCACTCACCCAGATTTTCTAAAGGTTTACATTTTACCCCCTCTGTTGGATTGATTCATTAAGTACAATGTCTGGGGTCGTTTCATTACTACCCTGTATTTTTATGAATGAAGATGATCTTTCAACTCACCAAAGATTTTATTGCACAAGTCTTTCTAACTTATTGTATACATATTGCATTAACATTTGATGTGGTTATATGTATGTAGTGGTAAATTCATAAAAATGTAAAAGTAAGTTCTTCCCAGAGGTAGCCGATATATTGGTCGGAGGTACAGAGGATAATACAAAAATTCACGGAATGCCCAATACGGAAAGACCCGGGATTCTTTCTATTAGGCCCCTTTCACACTGGGGCGGTTTTCAGGTGGTACAGCGCTAAAAATAGCGCCTGTACACCGCCTGAAAAAAACGGCCCCATTCACTCCAGGGTGAAAGCCGGCGGGCTTTCACACTGGAGCGGTGCGCTAGCAGGACGGTAAAAAAAAGTCCCGCTAGCAGCATCTTTGGAGCGGTATAGGAGCGGTGTATTCACCACTCCTATATCGCTCCTACCCATTGATTTCAATGGGACACCGCGGTAATACCGCCGCAAAGCGCCGCTACGGCTGCGCTTTGCGGGGGATTTTAACCCTTTTTCGGCCGCTCGCAGGGGGTAAAACCGCCCTGCGAGTGGCCGAATACCGCGCTAAAACGACGGTAAAGCAGCGCTAAATATAGCGCTGCTTTACCGTCGCCGTGGCTCCAGCCCCAGTGTGAAAGGGGCCATTGTTCACAGCTGCCAAATCAGAAATATAGGGCATCAGTTTTGTGTCATTTGGTTAATGCCGCTAAGGCATGCATTACCCTATGCTGGAAAAATCCTAACCCTCCCACAATTGCAATGTGGCTTAAGAAGGTAAGGAACATTGAAGTAATGGAAGACTTAGTGTTTTCAGCCCCGGAAAAAAGAGAAAGCTATAGAGACACATGGTCACACTGGGCAAGATTCATATATTCAGAGGAGGGGAAGTAACTCATGGGAAGTTAATGAGGAGGATAAGGTATTTGATCCCCCAGATGAGGTTGTGTCAATTCCCGTGTGGGGGGAGGGAGAGGCGGGAGGAGGGAGAAGAGGGTGGGAAGGTGGGGTGGGAGGGTATCCCCCCTTTTTTTTTTCCCCTTGGGCGGAAAGGGTGGGGAATGAAGGAATCGGCCGAGTGGGCCAGGACGTAGGGATTTATTATATAATGGCAATGGGTTATGAATTAAGGATATAGATACCTATGTTATGGAACAATTAAGTTGAAAATGAAAATGTATCTAATGGATTGTTGTTATGGATAAGTTTGTATAAATAAAAAGAAAATATTCAAAAAAAAAAAAAATTCATAAAAATTGTTGCATGAGGTCATAGCTCTGTCTCCTTCCAACCACTAGGTCCTAAGAAATGTCTATTGAGGATAGAAGAAAATCGAGCCAAGCAATTCACAGAATTAAACAACCTACTTATAATATTTTCTCACCCTTACTAGGGGGTTAAACAAGAACTCCTAAAGTCGATTAAAACGTCCTCACACTTCTACAATATCTAACATCTGTATTCAGACTCACATTATAAGAAGCACAACGTACTCAACAAATTAAGGCAACTACTCAAATGTAGGACAACATTTGGAAAGCGTCCCGAGATGGAGTCATAAATATGACATGATGAAATCCATGTTCTGTTTTCCAAGCAATGTTAAATATAGTCCTGAAGACAGAAACCTGTTTAACTGGTACTTTATGTTCCCAAAACCTGCTACTAATGTTAAAAGGGAAAATCAAAGAACGCCCATAACTCAATAGTATACAGGAACTGTCATTGTAGCAATATTAGCTTCCCTGTACACAACTCAATGGAGGCTCTTTATAAACGGCTGTATTTACAAATGTTTTTGTAAACTTTTGCTCTTTTTGTTCATTAATTTTATAAAACACATGTTCAATGTTTTTCAACATAGTTAGGCTCAAAAAACATAAATTCATCTAGTCCATCCAAAAAAAAACAAAGTAAATAGAAAACCTCCATATATACAATCATTCACCCACAGTTGATCTAGAGCAGTGTTTTTCAACCTTTTTTTCAGTCAAGGCACCCATTAACCACTTAAGGACCGAGCCTCTTTTTGAGATTTGTTGTTTACAAGTTAAAAAAATTTTTTTTTTACTCTGCGTAACATTATCTTTCACAATATAAAAAATAAGACAATGGTAAAGTTAGTCCAATTTTTTTTATATTGTGAAAGATAATGTTACGCAGAGTAAATTGATACCTAGCATGTCACGCTTCAACATTGCGCTCGCTCGTGGAATGTCAACAAACTTTTACCCTTAAAAATCTCCATAGGCGACGTTTAGAAAATTCTACAGGTTGCATGTTTTGAGTTACAGAGGAGGTCTAGGGCTAGAATTATTGCTCTGGCTGTACCGATCGTGTTGATTACCTCACCAAGCTATGCAGTGGAATAACGTCCTTACAGGAGGTCTCCAATTTACAAGCCGACATCAATGCTCTGTCTAATTGGGCGACTATGTGGCAGATGAGGTTTAATGTTGATAAATGTAAAGTTATGCACTTGGGGGCTAAGAATATGCATGCATCATACATACTAGGGGGAGTACAACTGGGGAAATCCATAGTGGAGAAGGATCTGGGGGTTTTGGTAGATCATAAGTTCAATAATAGCATGCAATGCCAAGCTGCGGTTTCCAAAGCGAGCAAAGTCCTTTCTTGTATTAGAGAGGTATGGACTCCAGAGAGAGAGATATCATTTTGCCCCTGTACAAATCATTAGTAAGACCTCATCTGGAATATGCAGTTCAGTTTTGGGCACCAGTTCTCAAAAAGGATATCGGGGAACTGGAGAAAGTGCAGAGAAGGGCAACCAAACTGATAAGAGGCATGGAGGAGCTCAGCTATGAGGAAAGATTAGAGGAACTGAATTTATTCACCCTTGATAAGAGGAGATTAAGGGGGATATGATCAACATGTACAAATATATAAGGGGTCCATATAGTGAACTTGGTGTTGAGTTATTCACTTTACTGTCAACACAGAGGACAAGGGGGCACTCTTTACGTCTAGAGGAAAAGAGATTTCATCTCCAAATATGGAAAGGTTTCTTCACAGTAAGAGCTGTGAAAATGTGGAATAGACTCCCTGCAGAGGTGGTTCTGGCCAGCTCAGTAGATTGCTTTAAGAAAGGCCTGGATACTTTCCTAAATGTACATAATATAACTGGGTACTAACATTTATAGGTAAAGTTGATCCGGGAAAATCCGATTGCCTCTCGGGGGATCAGGAAGGAATTTTTTCCCCTGCTTTAGCAAATTGGAGCACGCTCTGCTGTTTTTTTTTTGCCTTCCTCTGGATCAACTGTGGGTATAAAATGGGGTATATGGGATTGTATGATATATATATATTTTTTTTTTTTTTTTTTTTTTATTTGTGGTTGAACTGGATGGACTTGTGTCTTTTTTCAACCTAACTAACTATGTAACTATGTAACTCACATTTGAACACAGTTTTCATATGCAGGCGCTACTCACGTATGCATTCACTTCTGCACGCGAGCTCGGCGGGACGGGGCGCGTTTAAAAAATTAAATTTTTTTCTTATTTATTTTTACACTGTTTTAAAAAAATAAATAAAAATTGTGTCACTTTTATTCCTTTTACAAGGAATGTAAACATCCCTTGTAATAGAAAAAAAGCATGAATAGAGAAAAAGCATTAAATATGAGACCTGGGGTCAAAAAGTCCTCAGATCTCATATTAACATTAAAATGCAAATAAAAAAAATAAAAAACTACAGGATAATGGTGTTATGGTAACTTGCCCCCCCCCCCCCCCAAAAAAAAAGCATAATAATATTATTCTTGATATCACTAGAAAAAAAAAGCCTTTGAAAATTTGTTTGTAATAACTCCATCAGTATCACCAGCAAAGCAGCTTCATTATTATCCCATTAAAGAAGAAGAGAATTGTGCGCTGCATTTGGAGATTTCATAATTTGCCGCGTCACGAATGTTAATTCTCCATTACGAACGCTGGTTTACAAGACTGACCGCTTCTGGCTCGTCCTTGCTTCCGAGTATGCATGTTTGTACTTTGGACTTTTGTCCGACGGACTTGTGTACACACGCTCGGAAAATCAGACAACAGACATTTGTCTGTGGAAAATTTTAAAGCCTGCCATCCAACATTTGTCCGTGGAAAATCCGACATTCAGTTGTCCGATGGAGTGTACAAACGGTCGGATTTTCCGCCAACAGCCTGTCATCACACATTTCCCATCGGAAAATCCGATCGTGTGTACGAGGCTTTACTTGTTGCACTCCACTAACACCCACCATGACATTCAAAGTAAATGCAGCCAACGGAGAGTTGTGTAAAAGTGCATTGTAATGAAAGCATAGACATTTCTTTGTAAAGATTGTGTGACCTTTGTCATGGCGAAGCTTTTTCTCTGAATTTGTGTAATAATCCCACACTTTATAAATACACATTATTATGTTCAGAACTTCTCTTTTTTTTTTCTTAATGATAAAGCTATAAATATGGCAGCAAAATGTGACCGTTTTTTTTTTTTTTACACATGATCCCAAATAACAAGATGACCCAGCAGATTCCTGTGATAAACACAACCTGTGCTGGATGTATGATCTCCAAGGGTATTTGGAAAGGGTGTATTTTAGACTGATTAAAGGTACATATCAAGTAGAATTTAAAATAAACCTGTGCTCAGACTGTGTACATTAACCCTTTCCTAGCAAACAAATGCAAATATGTGGAAGCATGGAGCTGGGCCTTATTTTGCCATATATAGTATACATAGCTCCCAACTGTCCCTGATTTCGAGGGACTATCCCTAATTTGGAAGAATGTCCCTCGGTCCCTCTTTCCTTCTCATTTGTCCCTCATTTTGGTCTGATCTATATCATTTTATACAAAATGCACTCTTTATCTTTCAAAAAGTGTTTCCCGGTGCTAAACCTTTCACCCAATTTCTGAATTTGCTGCATTTGTAAATTTCAGAAGCCAGAATAAAGGAAGAGTAGTGGTAAAAAAAAAAAGCACTTGTGGGTTTAACTAATATTTTTTTTTGTATAATTCTCCTTTAAGGGGGCGTGGCAGGTGGGGTGTCCTATGCCTACATATTTTTGTCAATAGGTGTCCCTCGTTCCCATCTTGAAAAGTTGGGAAGTATGAGTATATAAGTTGCTGTAATGTGCTGGGAGCACGCTCAAAAGTTTGCCCCCCAGCACCGTCACCACACTATCACCGACAGCTCGCGGTCCCATAGAGACTGGAGCCAGTAAGATGGGCTCTGAGTCACATGATCATTATGACAGCCAATCACAGTGATCAAATGATCAGGAAGCCTGTCCAGTTTAATGATCTCTTAACTTCTTGCTGACCGCCCACTGTCAAATGACGGCGGGACGGTGCAGCTCTTGTGGCGGGCCGCGGTCATATGACGGCGCTCGCTTTTTGGCCACTAGGGGGCGCGCGCGCCGCGGGAGGGGCGTGCGCGTGCCCGCCGCGTAGCTGGGAAGTCGATGCGCGTGCTGCCAGGCACCCGCGATTGCCCGGTAATTGAGCAGGACGTGGATCTGTGTGTGTAAACACACAGATCCACGTCCTGTCAGAGGAGAGGAGACCGATGGTGTGTCCCTTGTACATAGGGACACCGATCACTCCCCTCCCCCAGTCAGTCCCCTCCCCCCACAGTTAGAATCACTCATATAGGGAACATATTAACCCCTGCAGCGCCCCCTAGTGTTAACCCCTTCCCTGCCAGTCACATTTATACAGTAATCAATGCATTTTTATAGCACGGATCGCTGTATAAATGTGAATGGTCCCAAAAATGTGTCAAAAGTGTCCGATATGTCCGCCGCAATGTCGCAGTCACGATAAAAAAAATTACCATTACTAGTAAAAAAAAAATAATAATAAAAATGCTATAAATCTTTCCCCTATTTTGTAGACGCTATAACTTTTGCGCAAACCAATCAATAGACGCTTATTGCGATTTTTTTTTTTACCAAAAATATGTAGAAGAATACGTATCGGTCTAAACTGAGGAAAAAATTTGTTTAAAAAAAAAATTTAAATTGGATATTTATTATAATAAAAAGTAAAAAATATTGCGTTTTTTCAAACTTGTCCCTCTTAATTTGTTTATAGCACAAGAAATAAAAACCGCAGAGGTGATCAAATACCACCAAAATAAAGCTCTATTTGTGGGGAAAAAATGATAAAAATGTTATTTGGGTACAGCGTTGCATGACCGCGCAATTGTCATTCAAAATGCGACAGCGCTGAAAGCTGAAAATGGCTTGGTCAGGAAGGGGGTGTTCGTACCTGGTAGGCAAGTGGTTAAAGGGCCAGCGGGTGCTGAAAGGAAGGGGTTAAAGTACCTACATTTTCAGAATAAGCTGTAAAAATTGCTGACTTCTATGGCTATGTGCATTGTGGAGAAATTCATTTTTAACCGCTTCAGCACCGGGCGATTTTACCCCCTTCCTTACCAGAGCACTTTTTGCGATTCGGCACTGCGTCGCTTTAACTAACAATTGCGCGGTCGTGCGACGTTACACCCAAACAAAATTGACGTCCTTTTTTTCCCACAAATAGAGCTTTCTTTTGGTGGTATTTGATCACCTCTGCAGTTTTTATTTTTTGCGCTATAAACAAAAAGAAGAGCGACAATTTTGAAAAAAAACACAATATTTTTTACTTTTTGCTATAATAAATATCCCATTTTTTTTTTAAAAAAAACTATTTTTTTACTCAGTTTAGGCCGATACGTATTCTTCTACATATTTTTGGTAAAAAAAATCGCAATAAGCGATTATTGATCGCTTTGCGCAAAAGTTATAGCCTCTACAAAATAGGGGATAGATTTATTGCATTTTTTTTTTTTTTTTTTACTAGTAATGGGGGCGATCTGCGATTTTTTTTTCGTGACTGCCACATTGCGGCGGACACTTCGGACACTTTTGACAAATTTTTGGGACCATTCACATTTACACAGCGATCGTTGCTATAAAATTGCAGTGATTACTGTGTAAATGTGACTCGCAGGGAAGGGGTTAACACTAGGGGGCGCTGCAGGGGTTAATATGTTCCCTAAGGTAGTGATTCTAACTGTGGGGGGAGGGGACTCACAAGGGGAGGAGACCGATCGGTGTTCCTCCGTACTGGGAACACATGATCGGTCTCCTCGCCACTGACAGGACGTGGAGCTGTGTGTTTACACACACAGCTCTACAGTCCCGCACGGTCCCACTGTTTTCACGGGCAATCGCGGGTGCCCGGCGGACATCGTGGCCGCCGGGCACGCGCACCGGGCATCTGAGGCTTGAGGGGTTTTTTTTAATTATAATTATTTGGCCAATGAAAAGCTAGTTCCTAGAGGAAAAATCCCAATTTTGCATCAAAGCTCCTTTACTGCTTGTTAAGAATCCATTAAGGAGGAGTTCTGCACGTCCCCTTAAAAATTAAACGTCAGCAGCTACACATACTGTACCTGCTGACTTTTAACATTAGGACACTTACCTGTCCTGGAATCCAGCGATGTTGGCACCGCAGTCGATATTCAGTCTAAAATACACCCTTTCCAAATACCCTTGGGGATCATACATCCAGCACAGGTTGTGTTTATCACAAGAGTCTGCTGGGTCATCGTGTTATTTGGGATCATGTGTAAAAAAGAACAGTCACATTTTGCTGCCATATTTATAGCTTTCACATGACAAATGAAAAAAGAGAAGTTCTGAACATAATAATGTGTATTTATAAAGTGTGGGATTATTACACAAATTCAGAGAAAAAGCCTCGCCATGACAAAGTTCACACAATCTTTACAAAGAAATGTCTATGCTTTCATTACAATGCACTTTTACACAACTCTCCGTTGGCTGCATTTATTTTGAATGTCATGGTGGGTGGTAGTGGAGTGCAACAAGTAAAGCCTCGTACACACGATCGGATTTTCTGCCAACAAAACCGTGGACTTTTGTCCGAAGGGCAAAACTTGCCTTGCATACAAACAGCACACAATTGTTGGCCAACAATCCCTAACGTAGTGTCGTACTAGACGTACTACGTGGTTTTTCAGCTCTTTAGCGCCACCCTTTGGGCTCCTTCTGCTAATTTCGTGTTAGTAGAAGTTTGGTGAGTGTTGATTCGCGCTTTTCAGTTAGTTTCTGAATGGACGTTCGTCAACCAGACATGTTGCGAAATCGGAGGAGATAACATATTATTTATTATTGGCCTTGGAGTTATTGCTTTGACATAATTTTTTTGGTTGAATAATGATTTGATTTGGTATATTTTCTTGATATTTTTGGATGCATAGAATGCGCTTTTTGGTTAAGGCTGCATTCACACCTGAGCGTTTTGTCGCCCTAAGCCGCCCTACGCCTGAAGCTACAAAACGTTCGAGGGGATAAAATACATTATTCTCTATGGAGATGGTTCACATCTCCACTCCATGTCACCTGAAGCCGAACGCCTGAAGCTCAAACAAGTTCCGGACCCTTTTTTGTTGCGCGAATCGGGCAGATTTGGGCGTTTGTATCCCCATAGAACATAGCAACAAATGATGACAGTGATGATCATTTTTCCTATTGGCTATCAAGAAAAACGCCGAAGTTGAAAAACGCCTGTTACGCCGTATGCAAATGTGCAAAAAACGACGGTATTCGCGCGACAAAACGTCGGTAAAACCGCTGGTAAAAACGCTCGTTCCGCTACGCTCAGGTGTGAATGCAGCCTTAGTTCTATTGGCAGATAGCATGTCTAACTTTATTTGTTTTCTTTTTTAATGCACAATAAAAAAATTGGAGTGGAGAATAATACTTGGCTATGTGTTTTACCTCAAATGACAGTTTGGGAGTAGGCAGTTACATTTAAAAAAAAAATACAATGTAAGGGACACCAACATAGTTGTATCTTTGATTTTAAAAACTACGGGATAATGGTGTTGGTGTTGTGGTAACTTGTCCAAAAAAAAAAAAAAAAAAGCATAATAATATTATTCTTGATATCACTAGAAAAAAAAAAGCCTTTGAACCAGCAAAGCAGCTTCATTATTATCCCATTAAAGAAGAAGAGAATTGTGCTCTGCATTTCGAGATTTCATAATTTGCCACGTCACAATAGTTAATTCTCCATTACAAACGCTAGTTTACAAGACCGATCAGGGGCTTCGGGAGGGGGTGGCTAGGCGTGGCTGAAGCCCCGAATGTGACCCCGAAAAGCCCCGAGTCTAAGGAATGCTGGATTCCATTGTTAGCCCCGAGAGTCGGCTAATTTTGGCCGTACTGGCTAACAGATCGGTCCCCAGCGGCCGAAATTAGCCGAGTGCCATAGCGGCCGAAAGTCCCCAAAAGCGTCCGAAAGTGGCCGAGTGCCGCTGGTCCCGCCTTCTGGAGCGGGATCTGTGACATGAAGTCCATATTAGCCTGCAGGCTCCAGAAGGTGGAAACGCTACATCCCCGCTCGGGCGGGTGGCTTGGCTCTCCTCTCCCCAGTGACTGACTGCCTGCCTGCTGTGACCGCACACCACGTCTGAGCTGAGGTAGGTCAGACACAGAGTGTATGTATGTCAGTGCCAGTGTATGTAGGTCAGGCAGGTCAGTGGTCAGTGTATGTAGGTCAGGCAGGTCAGTGTGTGTAGGTCAGGCAGGTCAGTGGTCAGTGTATGTAGGTCAGGCAGGTCAGTGTATGTAGGTCAGGCAGGTCAGTGGTCAGTGTATGTAGGTCAGGCAGGTCAGTGTGTGTAGGTCAGGCAGGTCAGTGGTCAGTGTATGTAGGTCAGGCAGGTCAGTGTATGTAGGTCAGGCAGGTCAGTGGTCAGTATATGTAGGTCAGGCAGGTCAGTGTATGTAGGTCAGGCAAGTCAGTGTATGTAGGTCAGGCAGGTCAGTGTATGTAGGTCAGGCAGGTCAGTATATGTAGGTCAGGCAGGTCAGTGTATGTAGGTCAGGCAGGTCAGTGTATGTAGGTCCGGCAGGTCAGTATATGTAGGTCAGGCAGGTCAGTGTATGTAGGTCAGGCAGGTCAGTGTATGTAGGTCAGGCAGGTCAGTGTATGTAGGTCAGGCAGGTCAGTATATGTAGGTCAGGCAGGTCAGTGTATGTAGGTCAGGCAGGTCAGTGTAATGGTCAGTGTCAGGCAGGTGTGTTTATTCAGTAAGTCACACATCCCCACCACCCAGGCCAAAAAAAACTGCTTTATATATACACATACATACATATCATTTTGGAAGGACTGCAGGAGATCACTTTATTTATTGATCATGTGAATGAGGCCTTAGTTTAAATGAGCTGAAAACATTCTCGATGCTTAAAGTAAGAGCTGTGCGCATCTATAGGGAAACTATCCAATCACATACTTCTAGCCACTAGATGCCAAATTTCTGTAATAGAGATTAGAGTCTGGTCCCACCCGTTCTGATCAACACGATCAATGGCATTATGGAGATGGGGCGCCTTGAGAAACTTCTGGTGAGAATTAAAGCCCCACTTCAGGCAGGAAAAAATATATATAACTGCAGTGATCCCCTGCCCCCATTGCAAGAGGTAAATACTGTATTTATTGGCGTATAACACGCACTTTTTCACCCTGAAAATCGGGTGCAAATAGCGTGTGCGTGTTATACGCCAATACTTCAATTTTAGCTGCCTCGGAAGGGGACAGGGAGGGGGGCGGGACGAGCCAGGACGGGCCGTCTCCTTAGCTGCCATTGGACCACAGTTCTGTCAATCATAGGAGAATGTCAATGTATGTAATCTATCAGCACTCGTCCCGCCCCCTCCCTGTCCCCTCCGAGGCTGCAGATGGGCATCGATCAGACTGCATTGATGGCAATGCTGAGGCTGCTCCATTGATGGCAATAGTGAGGCTGCTGCATTGATGGCAGTGGTGAGGCTGAATTGATGTGGACTAATGAGGCTGCATTGATGGCACTTGTGAGGCTGCAGATGGGCATTGATCAGGCTGCTTTGAGGCAATGGTGAGGCTGCAGATGGGCACTGACCCTTATTTTGCTTATTTCAAATTTAATATTTTTTTCCTGAAACTCCCCTCTTAAAGTGAATGTACGTGTTATACGTCGATAAATACGGTAATTATTAATGGATAGTAAGACACAACTTATTCATCAGTCGAGGAGGCTCCCTCCATCTGTGCAACTCTATTTATTTCTATTCTATTCTAATCTATTTGAAATTTGAATTGTGGAAGACAGTTATATTCTCTCTATTTTATTCTATTCTATTGTTTTTTTATATCCTAGTCTATTCTTTTATTTTCTATTCTATTCTATTCTTTTCTATTTTATTCTATTGTTTTCTATTCTATTCTGAATGATTCTATTAGAATACATTCTATTCTGTTCTGTTTTAGGCCTCTTGCACACGATTTTTCTGTTTGAACATCAATTTTTTCAGCCGTTTTTTTTGTATGTATTTGTGCGTATTTTCATGCATTTTCACACATATGCGATTGTGTAATTTTGCGTATTTTCACAATCTGTAAATAGACAAATGTGCACACATGAGGTGTAAATTACTGACCAAAAATGCAGATTTTTCTATTTTTCAATAAACAATACACATCGCTTGTTTACGCGCTTGTGTGCACAGGCATATTACAATTAATAGGTTGTATTTTAGCTCAGTAAAAAAAGAAGCGGTACTGAGCTCTTTCAAGCTGCAGTGTGCAAGAGGCATTGCTCTATTCTTTTCTATTCTATTGTTTTCCTTTATTTTCTATTATATTTTATTCTATTCTTTTATTTTCTATGCTATTCTGTTCTGTTTTACTCTATGTTTTTCTTTTCTATTCTGTTTTATTCCTTTATTTTCTATTTTATTCTATTCTATTCTTGTTTTTCGATTTTTCAATTCGAATTGGAATTTTGTCCGAATATTGTGTCGTTATTTTAGATTCATTTAAATTCATTACTATTTTAATTAGGATACACCCGAATTTCCAAATAACGAAAAATTTGTGCGAATATCGATTTGGAAGAAAACGAACCACACATGTCTATTATTTACACTGGACCTCCAGAGCAGCTATGCCATAGCTCCCAACTGTCCCTGATTTCAAGGGACTGTCCCTGATTTGGAGCAATGTCCCTCTGTCCCTCTTTCCTCCTCATTTGTCCCTCATTTTGGTCTGATCTATATAGTTGTATATAAAATACACTTTATGTCTATCCAAAAGTGTTTCCCAGTGCTAAACCTTTCATCTGATTTCTAAATTTCTGCATTTGTAAATTCCAAAAGCCAATATAAAGGAATAGTAGTGGTAAGAAAAAGCACTTGTGGGTTTAACCAATCTTGTTTTTTTGTACGATTCTCCTTTAAGGGGGCGCGGCAAGGGGTGTGTCCTATGCCTGCATACTTTTGCTGATAGGTGTCCCTCATTTTCCATCTTAAAAAGTTGGGAGATATGCTATGGCATGTCCTCCCCATATTGGCTTCTAGATTGTCTAGAAAGCTTCTAACCCGTCTGTTTTCCTCCCTCCGACTGACATTCTAGCTCGCATTCTTTGCCAGAGCTGGCACATGTTACTTTTCTGTGACCTCATGTCACTCCTCCATGACTTCAGCAGCCACAATTAATGGCCCTTTCTGTGCCAGTTGATGCACGGGAGTGAGAATAAAGATCCCATTACTGCACAATCTACTACGTGGGCCAATATGTTGCCAATTAGAACATATGCTGAAATGCAGTCATCTTACAAATAAAGAAATAGACTGGGCGCTTTTTAGGTATTTTTATAAAGCTGACCACTAACAGATATTGAGATCATTACAATACAAAATCTACAAAAGAACAGTACCCCTTCTTATAGTAGATACAAACCCTAACTGGGTGACATTTATTTTGCTAAAGCAAAGTGTATCAAACAATTACCATGTTTTTTTCCACAAGATAATGTTTCCAGATGCTTCTAAAAAATAACTGATATTACCTTGTAAAAGTAGCAGTGAGAGAACAGAGCTGTGGGAGGGACCCAGAGGGCTCCACCCACCACATGCTGCCTACTGAAAACTACAGGAGGGGTGGAGACAAGACCAGTCATCCTGCACAAGGAGAGAGAGCAGCAGTGACCGGTCTTTATTACAGGAAGCTCCTACACAGAGGGAAAGTCTCATACTGGATTGCTGCACAGATCAGGAAGAAATACACGAAACTCCCCAAGATTCAAGTGACATGTACCCTTTGTATTTAAATATCCGTTTGCCCCGGGGTTCAGCTATTAGTTAATCATTTTTATGGCATTTTTTTTTCCCCGGAGTGTTTTACAGAGAACTGTGTACACCAGAGTTCCTGTCCCCAAGGGTGCATCCATAATAAACATTGCATGATCATGGTAAAATGGCACAGAAATATATATCATCAGATCACCTATGCAGGCTCCACTTTGGCTTAGTATTGTCATACAATGACTGTGCTTTACTGTTCCTCTTTCACAATGCAAGTCAAAGGGGTCAGACCGATCTCTTCTGCCACAAATAGCCTATCTGCTTGCAATCTTCAGTTTCTCCCTGCTAGTTCCTCTTTAATTCAGCAGCATTTTAAACAGATAACAGATGTATGCTTTTATATCACTATAATATCATATAGACGGCAAAAGCTTCAGCAAGTAAATAAAAAGGTAAATTGCAGTATTTCAAATCTGCCCATCTACTGAAATTCCCCATCCCAGAAAAAATCTTTGCCCCCCTAAGCTCAAATCCTCTCTCTCCCCATGTGCCTCCAGAACAAATCCCCCCCCCCCCCAAAAAAAAAACCCACCTAGCACAATTCCTCTACCCCTTAAATTTCCCCTCTGAGCAATCCTCTTCCCTGCACTCCAAATCCCCCCTCCCAGCACAAATTCCCCTCCTCCAATCCCCCTTCTTAGCACTAATACCCCCCCCCCCCCAAACAAATACACAAATAATACCCCTACAAAAAAAATTCTCCTCCTAGCACAAATACACACTCACCCCACACCCATCATATCTCCTTTTCTAGCATAACCCTCACCCCCCCCCCCAATCCCCCCTCCTAGCACAAGTTCTCTACCCCCCTCCGAACACAAATCCCCTAAAATCACCACTCCTAGCACACCTCCCTGAATTTCCCCTCCTAAACTAATTCTTACCCCTTCCACACCCCCAATTTCCCCCTCCCAGCACAAATTCCCCTCCTCCAACCCCCCTTCTTAGCACTAATACCCCCCCCCCAAACCTCCCCTACTAGCACAAATACCCCCCCCCCCCCCCCCCCCATCATCCCTACTAGCACAAATCCCCTACAAAAAAAAAAATCTTCTCCTAGCACAAATACACCCCCACACCCATCATATCACCTTTTCTAGCATAACCCTCACCCCCCCCCCCCCCCCCAATCCCCCCTCCTAGCACAAGTTCTCTACCCCCCTCCGAACACAAATCCCCTCAAATCACCACTCCTAGCACACCTCCCTGAATTTCAACTCCTAAACTAATTCTTACCCCTTCCACACCCCCAATTTCCCCCTCCCAACACAAATTCCCCTCCTCCAATCCCCCTTCTTAGCACTAATACCCCCTTCCGCCCCAAACCTCCCCTCCCAGCACAAATACCCCCCCCCCCCATCATCCCTACTAGCACTAATCCCCTACAAAAATTGATTCTCCTAGCACAAATCCACCCCCACCCCCATCATATCACCTTTTCTAGCATCACCCTCACCCCCCCCCCCCCAATCCCCCCTCCTAGTACAAGTTCTCTTCCCCCCTCCAAATCACCACTCCTAGCACACCTCCAGGAATTTCCTCTTCTAGACTAATTCTTACCCCTTCCACACCCCCATTTTTCCCCTCCCAACACAAATCCGCTCCCCCTAATCTCCTCATGGTGTCCCCCCACCTCACATGATACCACAGTGCCCAGGCCAGCTGCCCCCTCCTGCCCACCCCGTGTCCCTGCCCTGCACAGAGGTGTCCTTTCAGGGTCTAGGAGAGGACTGACATCACACCGAGGGGAGTGAAGGTGACCAGTCAGCGAAGTTTAACCTTGTACTTTGTACAGTGTGGCAAAATTTACACCACAGGTCATGTTCAGCCGGCAGTACCGATGCCAAACACGATTCATACAAGTAAATGGGGCCGCTCCGCAACAGCCTGAATTGCACACAGTTCAGCAGACTTTCAGTGGCCAACATGGGGTGAGGAGGTGGCCTATTGCTTCCCACATGCCTATCAAATGCAATGGCAATGACAGACAAATAGGTAAACAAACCCTAAAGCCGGCCATAGACAGCTCAAAACTGGCCAGGAAATGGCTGAAATGGGCATGCTGGTTGAACTGATGTTGATCCATTGATTGACTTCAGTATAACCATCCTGTCAGGTTTGCTTCGGCTGATAACTGCCGGTGGCAATTGCCTTCAGCAGTGATCATTGTTATTTGCTGGTGAGGAAGGCTCCCCACTGGCAGAACATAATAGTGCTGCGGGATGGGTTCTCCCATCAACACTGACTGTGTTGATGGGAGAATCAAGCCATTTTCTTTCCTTGGCCTGCCTAACTGACACTGACACAAAAGGGCTGATTCACACCAGAACATGATGCGGGAAAAGTGCATTTCCATGTATGTTTTCTGCACCGCACAGAAATGTGCTGCTCTTGCTAGACATGTCTGGGTGCAACGGAACCCCAAATGCATCTAGCAAACATGGCGCGTTCGCGGCCACCAAACCGCATGGTACTGCAGTTGCATGTGGTTTGATGAAGTACGATTTTTAAAAGTTGCGCCTCCCTACTTTTTGTGTGTTTGGCCACCCATTGAAATAGTGTCAAAAATGGAACACACCAAAAATGCACACGTTCTGGTGTAAACCGGCCCTA
>CM053028.1:57045120-57082620 GCA_028564925.1 Lithobates sylvaticus
CAATAGGGATTTATTCACAGCAAGTATATTCCCATGGCTGGCTAGCAAAGCAGGGTGTGTGGGGGATAGCCATAGATCCCAACTGGCCCTCGTTTAGAAGCAATGTCTCCTTTTTGGAACCAAATCCCTCTCCTTTTTTCTCCTTTTCCTTTTTTTGATCTGAAGTTTAGAGACTCACAAAAGTGAGTACACCCCTCACATTTTTGTAAATATTTTATTATATCTTTTCATGTGACAACACTGAAGAAATGACAATGTAAAGTAGTGAGTGTACAGCTTGTATAACAGTGTAAATGTTCTGTCCCCTCAAAATAACTCAACACACAGCCATTAATGTCTAAACCGCTGGCAACAAAATCGATTACACCCCTCAGTGAAAATGTCCAAATTGGGCCCAAAGTGTCAATATTTTGTGTGGACACCATTATTTTCCAGCACTGCCTTAACCCTCTTGGACATGGAGGTCACCAGAGCTTCACAGGTTGCCACTGGAGTCCTCTTCCACTCCTCCATGATGACATCACGGAGCTGGTGGATGTTAGAGACCTTGTGCTCCTCCACCTTCCGTTTGAGGATGCTCCACAGATGTTCGATAGGGTTTAGGTCTGGAGACATGCTTGGCCAGTCCATAACCTTTACTCTCAGCTTCTTTAGCAAGGCAGTGGTCGTCTTGGAGGTGGGTTTGGGGTCGTTATCATGTTGGAATACTGCCCTGCGGTTCCGTCTCTGAAGAGAGGGGATCATGCTCTGCTTCAGTATGTCACAGTACATGTTGGCATTCATGGTTCCCTCAATGAACTGTAGCTCCCCAGTGCCGGCAGCACTCATGCAGCCCCAGACCATGACACTCCCACCACCATGCTTGACTGTAGGCAAGACACACTTGTCTTTGTACTCCTCATCTGGTTGCCGCCACACACGCTTCACACCATCTGAACCAAATAAATTTACCTTGGTCTCATCAGACCACAGGACATGGTTGCAGTAATCCATGGCCTTAGTCTTCAGCAAACTGTTTGCAGGCTTTCTTGTGCATCATCTTTAGAAGAGGCTTCCTTCTGAGACGACAGCCATGCAGACCAGTTTGATGCAGTGTGCGGCGTATGGTCTGAGCACTGACAGGCTGACCCCCCACCCCTTCAACCTCTGCAGTAATGCTGGCAGCACTCATACGTCTATTTCCCAAAGACAACCTCTGGATATGACGCTGAGCATGTGCACTCAACTTCTTTGGTGGACCATGGCGAGGCCTGTTCCTGAGTGGAACCTGTCCTGTTAAACAGCTGTATGGTCTTGGCCACCGTGCTGCAGCTCAGTTTCAGGGTCTTGGCAATCTTCTTATAGCCTAGGTCATCTTTATGTAGAGCAACAATTTCTTTTTTTCAGATCCTCAGAGAGTTCTTTGCCTGACGCCACTCAGCCAGTCCAGGCTAGGGAGAGATCCTGACTTTTCAGTCGCGATCCACTCAGGTGCCTGGACTGGCAGCTGGATCAGCCTTCAGGAAGCCCATAGAACTTGAGCCATCCCCTCCCATCCCCTCCACAGCCCAGCACTCCAGTGAGCACTGGAGGGGCAGAGCAGAGAGCCGGTGTCTGACAGTCACCAGCTCTCTGCTCAGTGAAGACTGAGAACTGAGCTGTCAGTGGTCTTTGATCGCTCAGTTCTCAGTCTTAGAAGCGGTGGGGGACAGATGCAGCATCTGCATTTTAAAATAAAAAACTCTTTCTGTTTGCATTACATAAATTATTTTAGACCCATTGATGTCCTCACTGGACCTCTATGCTTATCTATGCAATGCAGGTAGATCAAGGCTGGTGGGAGGAGCCAGAAGCTTCCTAAAAACATCACAGCACCCTTTCTCAGTACTCCTTTCAAGAGCCCTCAGTCCTCAAGCAGTGGGCAGGCACTTCAAAATGCCTTGACCAGTAATGCCCACATGAGAAAGCTGAGACTCCATGATTGAAAGAACATAAACGTAAGTATAGACAAATCCTTTTTTCCCATATTTCTCTTGTGGGTCACAGGAGTGCACTTACTTTTGTTCTCCTGTGACCCAGAGTCAGCTTATAGCAGTGATGGCGAACCTTGGCCCCCCCTAGATGTTTTGGAACTACATTTCCCATGATGCTCACCTACACTGCAGAAGGCATGAGCATCATGGGAAATGTAGTTCCAAAACATCTGGGGTGCCAAGATTCGCCATCACTGGCTTATAGCATCATTTATATGATGGGACAGAGCCACTCCACTGATTGACAGCTGGCTCCAACTCTCATCGTGGCCGTCTCTCTGCTCTCTCCTCCCATCAGCAGGTTCCTTGTTAGCACATGAGCATGGCAGCACAACTGACTGTCCCCTTGTACTGCCTCTCCCAGTCTGTACACAGGATTGAAAAAGGGCTGGTACTGCATTGTATTTCAGTATCATCACAAAATGTATTAAAAAAAAAAAAAAAATGTATTGAATACTGAGTTGTATTAATTGGTGTCTTTTATATCTGCCTAAAATTTGCCTTTAAAAACATCCTCTGTGTGCCCCGGGGAAACTGAACACAGGAATGCCAGTTCTACAAATACCAACCTGGAACAGAAGTCGGGCAGAATAGCATGTCCTCCGTCCCTCAGCTGTTTCATCATGATTACTCTTTTTATAGCGAGGGGCTCACCATAAACGGTGCTCTTCAATAAGCTTAATTGTTTTGACAAACTGCATTAGGAGATGACTAATATTAAAGCTGAACTCCGGGCACCCAGATCCATGCATGATGTCATACATCGCCCTCACTATTGACTAATGCATGGATAAAATGTAAAAAACAGGGGGGAGGGTTCTTCTTTATATCCCAAATCAGGCCTCCCATAAGCCAGAGCCTGCACCAAGACTGCTGCTACACGGGAGGGTTCACCGCACACCAACCCACCAACTAGAGGGGCCACCTCATCCCTTTAAGGGCTCTTTCACACGGACGTGTACGGAGCCCGCTCTGCACAGCGGGGGATCGCTCCGCTGAGCAGGAAGATGACAGGTCTGTCTCTGCACTCTGTGAAGGGACGGACCTGGGACGGACCTGTCAGAGCGCCGCTCTCCCCTATGGGGGATCGGATGATGACGGACCGTAGAGTCCATCGTCACCCGATCCGATCCGCAGACCGATGGAAAAATAGGGTTTTCCTCCGTCACACTTTTTCGGATCGGAGCGGGTCGGATGTCAGCGCACATGTCACCGCTGACATCCGTCCCTCCATAGACGTCTATGGAGGGTCCGTTCAGGTCCGCCTAAAAAAACTGACAGGCGGATCTGAACGGACCGCGCGTGTGAAAGGGGCCTAAACCTGAACACATATTAATTACACAGGTTCTGAGGCTAATTTAATGCAGATAAGGCACCAAGTGAGTTTAATAACCACCTTAACCGCTTACCCCCTTCCTGACCAGAGCAGTTTTTGCGATTCGGCACTGCGGCGCTTTAACCGCTTCCCGACCGCCCACTGCATATAAATACGTCAGCAGAATGGCACGGCCAGGCAAAACCACGTACCGGTACGTGGCCCTTTAATTGCCTGGCCGTGGGTCGCGCATGCCCCGCCAGTGGCGCGCTCGCGACCCGGTCGGGAGCTCCGTGAACCCGGCCGCGGGACCAGCGGACCCGATCGTCGCTGATCGGGTCACAGAGCTGAAGAACGAGGAGAGGTCTGTGTAAACAAACCTCTCCCCGCGCTTCCTACTCTGCCTGTCATTGATCGGCTGTTCCCTGTCATCGGGAAAGCCGATCAATGACGTCAGACGTCAGCCCCGCCCCCTAATGTAAAAAAACACACACACACACGTCACAGCCCATAACCCTCCCCTCCCCCTAGTGGTTAACTCTTTCACTGCATGTGTCATTTATACAGGAATCAATGCATTTAAATAGCATTGATTGCTGTATAAATGACAATGGTCCCAAAAATGTGTCAAAAATGTCCGATGTGTCCGCCATAATGTCGCAGTCACAATAAAAATCGCTGATAGCCGCCATTACTAGTAAAAAAAAAATATTAATAAAAATGCTATAAAACTATCCCCTATTTTGTAAACGCTATAACTTTTGCGCAAACCAATCAATAATCGCTAATTGCAAAATTTTTTTACCGAAAATATGTAGAAGAATACGTATCGGCCTAAACTGAGGAAAAAAAATGTTTTTTTATATACTTTTTTGGGGATATTTATTATAGCAAAAAAGCAAAAAATATTGCATTTTTTTCAAAATTGTCGCTCTATTTTTGTTTATAGCGTAAAAAATAAAAACCGCTGGGGCGATAAAATACCACCAAAAGAAATCTCTATTTGTGGGAAAAAAAGGACGCCAATTTTGTTTGGGAGCCACGTCTCACGACCGCGCAATTGTCAGTTAAAGCGACGCAGTGCCGAATCGCAAAAAGGGGCCTGGTCCTTTGGCTGCCCATTGGTCCGGGGCTGAAGTGGTTAACTGACAATTGAGCGGTTGTGCGACATTACACCCAAACAAATTTGACGTCCTTTTTTTTTTTACCACAAATAGAGCTTGCTTTTGGTGGTATTTGATCACCCCTGCGGTTTTAATTTTTTTGCGCCATTAACCAAAAATGAGCAACAATTTTGGAAAAAAAAGCAATGTTTTTTTACTTTTTGCTATAATAAATATCCCCATAAAATATATATATATAAAAAAATATTTTTTTTCCTCAGTTTAAGCCGATATGTATTCTTCTACATATTTTTGTTAAAAAAAATCGCAATAAGCATATTGATTGGTTTGCGCAAAAGTTATAGCGTCTACAAAATAGGGGATAGTTTTATGGCATTTTTATTATTAATTATTTTTTTATTAGTAATGGCGGCGATCTGCAATTTTTATCGTGACTGCGACATTATGGCGGACACATCGGACACTTTTGACACTATTTTGGGACCAATTTGGGACTGTCATTTATACAGCGATCAGTGCTATAAAAATTCACTGATTACTATGTAAATGACACTGGCAGGGAAGGGAGTTAAACACTAGGGGGCGATGAAGGGGTTAAGTGTGTCCTAGGGAGTGATTCTAACTGTGGGAGGAGGGGCTACAAGTCACGTGACAGCGATCACTGCTCTCGATGACAGGGAGCAGTGATCCCTGTCATGTCACAACGGCAGAACTGGGAAATGCTTTGTTTACATAGGCACTTCCCTGTTCTGCGGCTCCATGACACGATCGCTGGGAGACCGGCAGACGAGTCCGCGGGTCCCGCGGGCACGGTCACGCTGTATGCGGCGCGCGTGCGCTAACCCCGCCAATTAAAGGGGACGTACAGGTACGCGCATTTGCCCACTGCTGCCATTGTGCTGAAGTATATTGGCATGCAGCGGTCGGCAAGTGGTTAATTACCACCTTAATCAGCCTCAGAACCTGTGTAATTAATAGGTGGTCAGGTTTAAAGGGATAAGGTGGCAACCCTACCACTAACACTGCATGGCATTGTTGCACAAGTCTGCTGTTAGAAATCATGGAGACCTGTACAGCCTTCCTGATAGGGTCCCCCAGCCCTGCCTACACCCCACCCCACCCCCTGGGGTGTAGAAAAACAGCAACACTGACTTTACACCCCTACGCCCCGGAAATGAAAAAGACTCCCACTTCCTGGGCCCCTCTGTTGAACTGATGGGTCTGAGGGAAATTTAATTTAAGCCCTGATAAACAAGTAGGAGTGGGGTGTGGTCTAGTAAAATCTGTTTAGGAAGAAATGAACAATAAAGTTTTCCTGGGTCCCCCTGTTTAGCTGATAAGGTCTGGGCCCAGTACAACAGGCATGTGATGATGAAGGGGTCCTTCGTGACTCCAAAACATTGCACCTTCTTGCTTTTGATGTAATCATGCTGAAATAAAAACAGTTTTGAACAATTATATCAGAGCATTGTGGATTTAGGATGTGTTATTTTTTAATCATATTGTACCAATAAAATATGTGGATTTTATGAATTCTATTTTTGCTTGCTGTACTAAAGTCCCACTGGAGAAAGTAGTATTGTCATTGGTATGTTGCTGAGACGGAAGACAAAACATAAGCAGATTCAAATTCAGCTTCAAAAGATGAAATTATAAAATAATAATAAGCCATCTATTTACTTTGCGTCCTTCATACCATGGGCATCCGCAGGTAGGGGCAAGGGGGGGCAAGTGCCCCCCCCCTGGAATTAGGGATCTGATCAGGAGTGATGACCCCCATCACCCCTCTCTGTCACCCCCACTCTCTCTCTCACCCCTCTGTCTTTTTCACCCCCTCTCTCTCTATCACCCCCTCTGACTCTCTCTGTCACACTCCTCTCTCTGTGTCACCCCCTATGTCTCTCTCTGTCACCCCCTCTGTCTCTTTCTGTCATCCCTCTCTCTCTCACACAGTCTCTTGGGCCATGTATGCAGTCTCTGGTCATCTCTTGTGCCATGTCCGCAGTCTCTTACAGTCTCTTGTGCCATGTCCGCAGTCTCTTACAGTCTCTTGTGCCATGTCCGCAGTCTCTTACAGTCTCTTGAGCCATGTATGCAGTCTCTGACAGTCTCTTGGTCCATGTATGCAGTCTCTGGTCATCTCTTGTGCCATGTCCGCAGTCTCTTAAAGTCTCTTGAGAAATGTATGCAGTCTCTGACAGTCTCTTGAGCCACGTCCGCAGTCTCTGACAGTCTCTTGGGCCATGTCCGCAGTCTCTGACAGTCTCTTGGGCCATGTCCGCAGTATCTGACAGTCTCTACGGCCATGTCTGCACTCTGACCATCACCTGTACTACATCTGTAGTCTCTGACCGTGATAATGTGATAATGACATTGTCGAAAAGGTCAAAGCATGGGTGTCCTTAAAATGATGCCCCCCCCCCTGAAAAAAGTTCTGCGGACGCCCATGCTTCATACGTGTCTAGAAATGTCTTCCAAACAAGACCTTATGTTTTCAATAACTAAAAATGCTTATTCAGATCTGTTTTCTATGATTTAGTATCTGCTAAAACTCTTTTCCATTACAATGATTGTTACTTCGTTGAGGGAGAAATGCCAACAAATGAGAGCCCAAGGACTAAATAGAGACATAACTGGGGTTTAGTGGCGCAGGGTCCTCCCTCCGAGAGAGGTCTTTATTATAGGAAGCTCCTGCAGAGATTTGGAAGAAACACACAACGTGCACCAAGATTCACATAAGTCTTGTAGTTAGACAAAATTTGCTGATTCCTGGGCTGAGCTGTAAGGCCGCTTTTGCATTAGTGCGACTCCAAAGACTTTCATGTGACTTTACACTCTCTGGCACTCAATTCCCAAGAAAGTTGCATCAAGGTTATGCAGGAAACCTTTCCAAGTCTCTGCGAATTTAGGTAGCATAGATTGGAATGTCATGTAACTTTATGTGTCCAAAGTTGCATGACATGCCGCACTAGTCGAAACACAGCCTAAAGAGGTTGTAATTGTAAACCTCAGACATGAAATATGAATAAAGCATATATGTCTATAGCAGTGATGGCCAACATTGGCACCCCAGATTTTTGGAACTACATTTCCCATGATGCTCATGCACTCTGCAGTGTAGTTAAAGTGGTTGTAAACCCTTACAAACCACTTTGGCCTACAGGTAAGCCTAGATTAAGGCTTACCTGTAGGTCCAAGAAATATCTCCTAAACCTACACCTAAGCCGGAGATTACGGCGATATGCCGCTCTTGGCGGCTCCCATGCGCATGGGCGGGAGTGACGTCATCATGACTCCGGCAAATGACAGGAGCAGCGAGTCCGGGTCTCATTCCCTGGAGCAGCGAGACCCGGAAGTCACTCCAGGATTGATGGCGGCGGAGGAGGACGTGGACGAGGTTCGCTTCGGGGGCTTCGTTCTCAGGTAAGTTATTCATAATGCATACTAGCTCATTATGCCTTTGCCTGCAGGTTCCGTTTTTTTTTTTTTTTTTTTAAAAAGGAGGCTTTACTTCCCCTTTTAGCATCGTGGGAAATGTAGCTCCAAAACATCTGGGGTGCCAAGGTTCACTATCACTGTGTACTTCTCTCCATTAAGAGCACTAAGGCCACACACTATTCGATTTTCTTCAGATTTTTGTCTTCAGATTTACCAAAACCATGTAGTGCAAGGGCCCGCCTGATTGCATACAAATTGAAAATCGCAAAAAGCATACATTGATTGGTTTGCGCAAAAGTTATAGTGTCTACAAAATAGGGGATAGTTTTTATGGCATTTTTTATTAATAATTTTTTTTTTTTACTAGTAATGGCGGCGATCAGCGATTTTTATTGTGACTGCGACATTATGGCGGACACATCTGACATTTTTGGGACCATTGTCATTTATACAGCAATCAGTGCTATACAAATGCACTGATTCCTGTGTAAATGACACAGCAGTGAAGGGGTTAACCACTAGGTAGCAGTGTAGGGGTTAAGTGTGTCCTAGGGGCGTGTTGCTAACTGTGGGGGGGCGTGGCTGTGTTGGACACATCACTGATCTCTGCTCCAATTACGGTGGCGCGCACGCGATGGCACGGCGGCAAATTTAAAGGGACGTACCTGTACGCCCATTTGCCTGTCCGTGCCATTCTGCCGACGTATATGTGTGTGCGCCGGTCGGGAAGTGGTTAATAAATTTGCAAAGATTTAAAACAAACTTCTTTCACGTTTCATTATGGGGTATTGTTTGTAGAATTTCGAGAAAAATTATGAATTTAATCCATTTTTGAAAAAGGCTGTGAATACTTTCAGGATGCACTGTATAATACTTTGAGATTGATTTACTAAAGCTGGAGAGTACAAAATCTGGTGCCGCTGTGCCTGGTAGACAACCAGCTTCTAACTTCAGCTTGTTCAATTAAGCTTTGGCAAATAAAAACCTGGCAGCTGATTGGTTTATATAAGGAGCTGCACCGGATTTTGCACTCTCCAGTTTTAATAAATCAACCCCATTGTGTACACACAGGATACATTATATAATACAGTGTATCTTTTTATCCTTGCTAGAGGTAAAAATTGTAAATAATAAAGTGTGTTTAACCACTTGCCGACCTAGGGTTGCCACCTTTTCTTCAAGCCACACCCGAACACTTTAGCGGCATTTTTTGGGGGGCATACGCTATAAGATTGTAAAAGACCTGGGACACTTTTGGTTCCCCTGAAAGAGAGTAGTTATGTGCGCATAGCTCGCCGCAGCAAACAGTGCGCATGGCTGAATTGTGAGTGTTCTGCGCGGAATACAGGGGTCAGATATATCCTGGGGAGATGGCTAGTGCTAGCAATGGGGTTGGGGAGAGTTAGATGCCAAACAAACTGAGGGCCACATGCAGAGGTGGCTCTAGGCTTTGTGAGGCCTTAGGCAAAACCTAGACATGAGCCCCCCCCCCCCCCCCCCCCCACTGCTGGTGTCCATGCTCTCTATCTCGTGCTGGTGTTCATGCTCTCTATCTCGTGCTGGTGTCTGTGCTCTCTATCTCGTGCTGGTGTCCGTGCTCTCTATCTCGTGCTGGTGTCCGTGCTCTCTATCTCGTGCTGGTGTTCGTGCTCTCTATCTCGTGCTGGTGTTCGTGCTCTCTATCTCATGCTGGTGTCCGTGCTCTCTATCTCGTGCTGGTGTCCGTGCTCTCTATCTCGTGCTGGTGTCCGTGCTCTCTATCTCGTGCTGGTGTTCGTGCTCTCTATCTCGTGCTGGTGTCCGTGCTCTCTATCTCGTGCTGGTGTCCGTGCTCTCTATCTCGTGCTGGTGTTCGTGCTCTCTATCTTGTGCTGGTGTCCATGCTCTCTATCTCGTGCTGGTGTTCGTGCTCTCTATCTTGTGCTGGTGTCCATGCTCTCTATCTCGTGCTGGTGTTCGTGCTCTCTATCTCGTGCTGGTGTCCGTGCTCTCTATCTCGTGCTGGTGTCCGTGCTCTCTATCTCGTGCTGGTGTCCGTGCTCTCTATCTCGTGCTGGTGTTCGTGCTCTCTATCTCGTGCTGGTGTTCGTGCTCTCTATCTCATGCTGGTGTCCGTGCTCTCTATCTCGTGCTGGTGTCCGTGCTCTCTATCTCGTGCTGGTGTCCGTGCTCTCTATCTCGTGCTGGTGTTCGTGCTCTCTATCTCGTGCTGGTGTCCGTGCTCTCTATCTCGTGCTGGTGTCCGTGCTTTCTATCTCGTGCTGGTGTCCGTGCTCTCTATCTCGTGCTGGTGTTCGTGCTCTCTATCTCGTGCTGGTGTTCGTGCTCTCTATCTCGTGCTGGTGTTCGTGCTCTCTATCTGGTGCTGGTGTTCGTGCTCTCTATCTCGTGCTGGTGTTCGTGCTCTCTATCTCGTGCTGGTGTTCGTGCTCTCTATCTCGTGCTGGTGTCAGTGCTCTATTTCTCAGTGCTGGTGTCAGTGCTCTCTATCTCACAGTCAATGTTAAACCGTTGCTGGCCGGAGCTTATCGCTGCAGCGGCATTGTTGTCAGCAGAGGCGGCTTTTCAATTAGGTGGTCGCGAGGCCCCTGTGAGTGTGAGGCCTTAGGCAACCACCTTATTTGCCTAATAAGAGAGCCGCCTCTGGCCACATGACAAGGCCTGGCAGGCTTTGAATGGGACACATAGGAAGCCAACCACTTGAAGACCAGGCCTTTCTGACACTTTTTGTTTACATGTAATATTGGAACGCATAAACAATGTGCATACAGGAAAGCATCTAGAACGCATCCCTTAGTGTCAGTTTTAGGATGGATAAAAAAAAGTAAAATGTGCACTCGGGGCCAGTTCACGCCATATAAACGCAGTCTGGATGTGTTCCGGATGCTTTTCTGCATGCACGTTTTTGATGCGTTCAAGTGCATTTGTGATGCAGTCCAGTGCATTTCCCCCCTTCTTTTTTCTTAAAGGGTTACTAAACCCTTGTTTTTTTTAAAAATAACAAACATATCATACTTACCTCCACTGTGCAGTTCGTTCTGCACAGAGGGACGCCGATCCTGGTCTTCTGGGTAGGGATGAGCTCAGGCGTGTTCGCATGGTCCACGTGCAGAGTCGCCAGGAAGTCGGCGCATCGCTGCGCTAATCACAGGCAGTGAGACATTGCCCGATCTCTGCAGCCGCGCATCGGGGCAATGTCTCACTGCCTGTGAATAGCGCAGCGCTGCGCCGACTTCTGGCGGACTCTGCACGTGGACCATGCGAACACGCCTGAGCTCAGCCTTACTTCTGGGGTCACCCGGTGGCTCCTCCCCGCATCAGTAAACCCCCTAGGAGAAGCGCTCTCCCAGGGGGTTATCTCCCAAGTCCAGCATTTGCGTCCATAGACACAGAATGCCGTACTTGGCCCCACCCCCCACGTCATTGGATTTGACTGGTAGCAGTGGAAGCCAATGGCTGTGATCAGTGACAGAAGTTTTTTCACCTTAATGCATAGGATGCATTAAGGTGAAAAACACAAGGGTTTACAACCCCTTTAACCTTAAATAAGGACATGTGTGTTCCAGTGCTTTAACAGTTTTCCCATTACAGTCCAGTGCAGGAAAATGCAGCATGCTCTACTTTTTTTTTCCTGGAACGCACTGGTGTGAACAATGCCATTGAAAACCACATAACCAACTTTCCATGTGTTTTTGATGCAGAAAAAAAACGCACTGGACTGCATGTGGTGTGAACCGGTGTTCTGCCAAAAACTGTCCCCCCATCAGATAGTGTCCGCCCCGTACTGAGCAGGCGCAGTGCTTGCGCAGTACGGAGGACAAGGAGACTCCGAAAGTCTCAAAAGATGAAACGGTGCCTGTGCACTGAGTGCAGGTTCAAGCCCCACCATCCAAGTGGACATACGGTAGCACTTAGTAACAGGGCCCCTCGCCACGCGTTGGGCACGGCCTCGCTTCGCTCTGCAATTTTTTTATTCTAACTCTATTTCCCTTTGGATGGTGGGGCTTGAACCTGGACTCAGTGCGCGGGCGCCGTCCATCTTCTGAGACTTTCGGCTTCTCCTTGTCCTCTGTACTGCGCAAGCGCAGTACAGGGCGGACACTATGCGACGGGGGACAGTATTCAACACAACACCGGCCCTGATGTTTTTGGGTCCTACTACTAGTACAAACAAATAACATACACATATGTGATATCACTGTGAGCGTCGGTAGAATTTATTTGGGGTTGTTCTTTGGAAGTAAGTTATGGTAATAGAAAGAAATACACAGCTACATTAAAAAAAAAATATATATATATATATATATAATATATATATATATATATATATATATATATATATATATATATAATTTTTTTTTTTTTTGCTATTTTCTGCTAATTTTCTTTTGATAATAAAAAATCAGGAGATCTCCATTGCCATTTACCACCAAATAAAAGCCCGATTTGTGCCATAAAATCCTGTTCCGATCCACCTGGGTACACGGATTAGTTGTGATGATATGTCCTATATAGACTAACACATGTCAAAGTTGCACAGCCGTGTTCAGGTGTTAGGATCTGTTTAGGGCTCCGTTCACATCGACGCCTTTCGGAAACACTAGTTAATGACACCCCAAATACGCAACAAAACTGGAAAAATGAGCACTAAAAAAAGACACGTAAACAGCAAAAGAAACTCCATGAGCTACTTTGCCGCGTTTGTAGGACAGATTACGGGGATCAGTAGGCTGCCCTACGAGTCGCATGAAAAACGTGCAAAAAAAAAAAACTGAATGTGATTGGTGGTCTCACCTTCAGTCATGGAAGGGGATAAGGAAGTGTATGGGGGACAAGGACAGGACAGTTCTATAAACACCAGAGTAAGAAATATAAAAGCTCCCAGCAATCTATATGTTGCCATGACTCCCCCTCTGTATGCAGGGGTGACCCCTGTATACATGACTTGTACCCCCCCCCCCCCCCCCCATACTCTACACACAGCAGCACTATGAAGGGTTAAGGCTGAGACCGTAGAACATTCTCGGCCCCTCCTCCTCCTCCCCGCTGACACGTCACTTTCCGGGAAACACACGTCACCCTGTTGTCACAGCTCTCGCTAGGAAGCCGCAGCGCGCCTGCGCACTAAAATCCCGGCCACAGAAACCCCGCCCACTGACGTAACGCCGCTAGAAAGCGGTAGTGTGTAGGGGTCAGTATTGCGCGGTTTGGGGGGGACTCGGGTAAAGGGGAAGGAGGTCATGTGACCTCCGGGGATTGCCAGTGACGTTTCTGTGGCTCCCGGTTGATAAAGGGAGGGGAGATGGGGAAGGGGGTCGTTTCCGGTTACAGTGTTGTTGTTGGTTGCCTAGGAAACGTCTCCCTCCCATCACCCTGCAGGATAATGACAATGAGTAGGGTAAAGGATTGTTTCTGCCATGTGATGAGGATTACTGGAAGCTGCAGGATGGGAGAACACAATTCCCTGATTGGGGAAACCTCTTCCGGGAATATCCAGAGATCTCCATCGGATCTGATCAGGGACATAGGGGAGCATTGTATAGCATTGTATATACAGTCGTTTTCTAGCAAAAAATACTGATTTTAGCTTGTAAACAACAAGTGTCAGAAAAAGGTTTAGTCTTTAATTAGTTAAGGACTGGAACATGGGCGTCCGCAGAACTTTTTTCAGGGGGGGCATCATTTTAAGGTCACCCAGGACAATGTCAATATCCCGGTCAGAGAGTGCGCAGTACAGATACAACCAGATACATTACACCCCCTATACATTACACACACAATCATTAGTACGGAGAACTCCCCTCCTATTTCTATATTTCTAAATTTCTATATTGCAAGCTTCAGATGACATTAGAGGGAATTAAATGGATTTCTAACCCCAGAAAAAGGCAGATGGAAGGCTCCAACAACAGCTGTACATGCCAAGCAGCTTAGATGAGGCTGGGGCCCCATACGGTGGGTGTTCTTGGGGCCCCTATCTAGAAGGGAGAGCGCTGGGCCTCTCACGCATGTCCAGGCAGAGCACACACAGCCGGTGCAGTGCCATAGAATGAGATTTGCCATAGAATGAGATGCTCCGCCTCCATCACATCCTATTGGCTCACACTGGTCACGTGACCTATTTAACCGCCACGCATCGACGCGAACATCAGTCTCACTTTGGCTATCACAGGGAGAGGATCTCCTCCCTGTGATAGCTGGAGCTGCTTCTATGGCAATGCACCGGCGGTGGAAGGAGGTGGGGATGTGTTGTGTGAGCTGGCCTTTGTGGATGTGATCACCTCTGATAAGTCTACAGGCGGATCTCCTCCTCCAGCATGGGAATTTCTAGTGGGCGCTGACACTCGGCTGGTCCGGTGTGTACGGAGGAGGACACGGAGGGGTTGTGTACGATCTGGATCACTAGAGGTGTGTGAGGTCACCTGTACAGGAGAACATCATCCATACATTGCCACTCATCAGACCCATGTGGACGGCTCAGAGGTGGATCTAGCTGGGATCGGAGGGATCAGTGATTTTTGATTGGTGGGCTCAGTGATCGGGGCTGATGAGTGTTGCACGGTGTGAGTGATCGGCTGCCCCTGGCAGGAGGTGGCATGATGGCCATAGACCGGGATCGGGAGAGCGGTTGGATGAGAGAGCCTGAGGCCGAGGAGAATGGCTCAGTACTGCCCGCTTCCAGCACTGCGATCCCCCCATCGGAGGAGATGTCCGCCGCCCCCGCTTCTTCCCCCGCACACCCGTGAGCCAATAGGATGTGATGGAGGCGGAGCATCTCATTCCACGGCAAATCTCATTCTATGGCAATGCACCAGCAGTCCGAACCGAGGAGGAGGAGACATAAATCATCAGTGATCTGCTCGGCCTCAGCATTAGCAGACGCTGTCCAGGCAGCAGGTGAAATGTAACAGGCAAGCTGCGGGAGAGCTTTGTATTTCCTGCCTCTGGCCGCGCTGCCTCCCGTCAGTTCAGGGGCTGTAAACACCATCACTCCCTGACACTCCATGTTGTGTATGTGACTCCCGGGCCTGGGACACAGCCCGGCACCCCCAACTGATTGTGTGCACTTGCCTAAAGGTAGCACCAGCCCTGCCGGGGGGGGGGGGGGCACTTGACCCCCCTTGCCCCTACCTGCGGATGCCCATGGACTGGAAGGATTTGCCCCCTTAAAGGGGTGTTCCGGGGAACAAAATAAAAGCCAGCAGCTACACATACTGCAGCTGCTGGCTTTTACTAAATGGACACTTACCTGTCCTGGAGGCCCTCAATGTCAGCACCGCAGCTGGTGCTTCCATCAGCTGTCGGGTGCTGCCGCCGCCATTGCGGGTAAGGGTACCCGGCAGTGTAGCCTTTCCACTTCATGCCGGGAACTGTACTGTGCATGTGTGAGGCCCCGCTCCTCTCTCCTATTAGCACAGTGGCAGGAGGAGGAGGGAGCCCTGCGGTGACATCACGGCCGCGGCTGGACTCCTGGAAGTAGGAATGGATACCTGTCAAAGACAGGTATCCTGTCCCCCCTCCCCCCCGAAAGGTGCCAATTGTGACAACGGAGGGGGAGAGGAATCCGATAAGCGGAAGTTCCACTTCTGGGTGGAGCTCCGCTTTAATGACAAGGCCATTTTTTGCGATAGTTTTGACGGCGGACCTGAACGGGCGCTCCATTGCTAGTCTATGTAGCAACGGATGTCAGCGCTGACATCCGACACGGTCCGATCCGCCAAAAGCAGACGGATATCCCTACGTCCAGATCCGTCGCTGGCGACAGACGCTGTCCGTTTTCATCCGATCTCTCCATAGAGACCAGCGGTGTTCGACATGCCCCTCCCCGCTCAGTGAGCAGAGAGGGACCTGTCATCTGCCAGCTCAGCGGAGATCAACGGAAATCTCCCGCTGAGCCGGCGTACTCCGTGCAAGCGGATCCGACACGTGTTAAAGGGGCCTTAAGATTGCGAGGGGGGTTGAATCTAGAGCGCAATTTTTTTTTAATGCTTTGTGCAGCCCTACTAGTAATGGCAGTGATCAGTGACTTATATTGCGATTTTGACAATCTGACACTTTGTGGGAACCAGTCACAGTAATACTGTGATCAGTGCTAAAAATATGCTCTGTTACTGTACTAATGACACTGGCTGGGAAGGGGTTAAACATCAGGGAGCGATCAAAGGGTTAACTGTGTGCCTAACCAGTGTTTGTGTGTATTATGTATGCTGCATTTACTTAGAGATGTGAAGGACTTTATTCCCTGCCTCAACTGAGTTTTGCATTGTTTACAAAAGCAGAGCTCCATCCAGTGTCTCTGCTCGACGATCAGCGGGTGCCAGCGGACATCCATTGGCCGGGACCGACTGATCGGCTTCTGCTGTGACAAATCACTCTCCCCCTACCCGGAAGTGCAGAATCACGTATATCTATCTATCTATCTATCTATCTATCTATCTATCTATCTATCTATCTATCTATATGTAATTCTGCACATCTTGGCCGCCCTGTAGCAGTAAATCTGCTATGGGGTGGTCGGCAAGTGGTTATATAGTACATATGGGTGTGCGTCATTATATAACTACTTGAGCTCAGGCTATTCTACATTGTGCTACTTTACCTGGTGCGCAGTTATGCATCACTGTACCCAAATTAAATTTATAGAATTTTTTTTCACAGAAAAATAGCTTTATTTAGTGCTATTTGATCACCACTGGGTTTTAATTTTTTGCTGTATAAAACAAAAAAAAAGACCAACATTTTTTTTTTTTTAATTATATTTTCTACTTTGTCATAAAACATATCAAATAAAATCAAATTTCATCATAGATTTAATCAAAAATGTATTTTGCTACATGCCTTTGGTATAAAAAAATCCCAATAAGCACCCTTTCACACGGGCGCCTCCGCTATGTGGAATCCACTTGCTCAGCGGGTTTCTCTCCGCTGATCCCCACTGAGAAGGCGGATGACAGGTCCTGTTTGCTCCGCTATGCAGAACGGTCCTGCTTTCCTCAATCAGATGGAAACTGACTGCCTGTTTGTTTCCATCCGATGTCATCCGATCTGCTAGACAGATGGGGAATTGGACCACCATCTGTCTGAAGGGGGTCAAGAAGATTATTCTCAGTGAGATGGTCGCTCAGTCGGTTGTAGATCAGATGTTCAAGGCATTTGAAGGAAAAGCGGAACAAGGAGATGGGGTGTAGGTTGTTAGGATTGGTTGGGTTCATATGTTTATTGCATACAAAGATGTGTTTATGTGAATATTTGTGGGGAGTGGGGCCATAGATTTTATCAGATTCTTAAAGAATCCGTGACTCAAAAAAGTTTAAGAACCACTGGTATAGCTAAATCATCATACAAGATAGATAGGTAGGTTAATGGAGACATGGGGGGATATTGTGTAGACCAGGGGCCTCCAAACTGCAGCCTATGGGCCACATCTGGCCAGCTAAAAGATTGTGTCCACCCATAGCCAGGGTCAGTGACATTTCCTTAATCTGCACATTTTAGGCATTAACCGCTTCCCGACCGCCCACTGCATATATACGTGAGCAGAATGGCACGGGCAGGCAAAATCACGTACCCTGTACGTGGCCCTTTAAATGCCTGCCTGTGGGTCGCGCGCTCGCGACCCGGTCGGGAGCTCCGTGACCCCGGCCGCGGGACCAGCGGACCCGATCGCCGCTGGTGTCCCGCGATCAGGTCACGGAGCTGAAGAACGGGGAGAGGTTTGTTTACACATACCTCTCCCCGTTCTTCACACCCCGGCCGCGGGACCAGCGGACCCGATCGCCGCTGGTGTCCTGCGATCGGGTCACAGAGCTGAAGAACGGGGAGAGGTATCTGTAAACAAACCTCTCCCCGCGCTTCCTACTCTGCCTGTCATTGATTGGCTGTTCCCGGTCATCAGGAAAGCCGATCAATGACGTCAGACGTCAGCCCCGCCCCCTAATGTAAAAAAACACACAACGTCACAGCCCATAACCCCTCCCCTCCCCCTAGTGGTTAACTCTTTCACTACAACTGTCATTTATACAGGAATCAATGCATTTAAATAGCATTGATTGCTGTATAAATGACAATGGTCCCAAAAATGTCCGATGTGTCCGCCATAATGTCGCAGTCACAAAAAAAATCACTGATCGCCGCCATTACTAGTAAAAAAAAAAATATTAATAAAAATGCTATAAAACTATCCCCTATTTTGTAAACGCTATAACTTTTGCGCAAACCAATCAATAATCGCTAATTGCGATTTTTTTACCAAAAATATGTAGAACAATACGTATCGGCCTAAACTGAGGAAAAAAAAATGTTTTTTTTAAAAAAAAGTAAAAAATATAGCATTTTTTTCTAAATTTTTATTTTTGTTTATAGCGCAAAAAATAAAAACCGCAGGGGCGATCAAATACCACCAAAAGAAAGCTCTATTTGTGGGAAAAAAAGGACGCCAATTTTGTTTGGGAGCCACGGCGCACGACCGCGCAATTGTCAGTTAAAGCGACGCAGTGCCGAATCGCAAAAAGGGGCCTGGTCCTTTGGCTGCCAATTGGTCCGGGGCTGAAGTGGTTAAGGTCAGCGGTGGCTGCCTATAGTCTCTGTTTCTGATGTAAGGCAGGGCTCTGATGGGGGCCATGATGTAATGTGGGACACTGATTTATATATTTATTTATACTTTACTGTAAGGTGGAACTCTGATGGGGACACTGATATACTGTAAGGTGAGACTCTGGGATGCAAATATAAGGGGAACCCTGATGGGAAATTTTTCAGGCCCCAAATTTCTGTAAAAAATACTACGCAACCCATGTACTGAAAAGTGTAGAGACCCCTTGGTAGAGAAAAAATAAATATATATGTATATACCGGGCCCCCGAGATACCGGGCCCCAAATATATATATATATTGCACACAGGGAGGCGTGCTGATGCCATCGCCGTCTAGGACGGGTGTCTACAAGACAGCCGGCTTACTTCATTTTACACACATGCGTTTTTCAAGATTTTAAATATCGTGATTGCTGCCTTTGGACTGCCTATCGATTTGGGACTCCCTGGTTTGCTCTCAGTGTATTCGCAAGAGGTGATCTGAGGTCTTGATGCTGTGTTGATACTACAGGCTCTATATCGCTTGCCTTCTGGTAAGCGCATATGCTGCATGGTGGTGGTTCACTCATTTGGTGGTGTTTTGTGTTAATCACAGAGAAGATAATTCATTCATAGAATTTTCTGTCACCTTCATCACTGGACTTTAATATATATATATATATATATATATATATATATATATATATATACATTTTTTTTTTAATTATTTCATCTATATGAGTATTTTGTTTTTTGTTACTTGCTGGGTTTCATCTAACATTTTTTGCACATAGCAATATTGCATTATATATTTGTTGTATTGGTTTATATGGTCACATCAACAGTCACTCTTGATATCATATGTTTTACATTTTATTTAATTTGTGCGCAGCTTCCATTCTATTATAACTTTCTGTGATTGTGCATATCTCGCAATTTTTTAGCGGCAGACATTTTTTATATATATATATTATTTTTTTGCACATCTGTTAGGTAGCGCGGTATATTCTTTTTGCATTACATATATTAAAGTGCAAAGAAATGCAACATTCAACTACAACATATACTAAAAATACAATACATAAAGTGTAACATAAGTGAAACATTAAAAAAATGTCCATATCACTGGAACAAGTTGATTGTGTACACCATCACCACTTGGAAGTAATGTCGGAGGGCAAGGAACAAACACCCAGTGGATATGTGGTAAGTAGCCTACTCACCAAGTTACCATGACCCCTTTAGTTAAAAAGACAGGTCGGGTGAAGCTTTGGTAGATTGAGGAACTGCCGCCTATGCTGGCGAGATCCGATAGGATAAGCCTGGGAAATCACTCCAGTTCTCAGGTGCTCAGAAAAAAAAAAAAGTACCAATACCTGGTTTAATGATCAGGTTATAACTGTGCTTGATTGGCCAGCAAACTTGCCTGACCTAAACCTCATAGAGAATCTATGGGGTATTGTCAAGAGGAAGATGAGAGACACCAGATCCAACAATGCAGATGAGCTGAAGGCCGCTATCAAAGCAACCTGGGCTTCCATAACACCTCAGCAGTGCCACAGGCTGATCGCCCCCATGCCACGCCGCATTACTTTTCAGCACATCAACATTTCTCTATTAAAACCCTTTTTTTTTTTTTTTTTTGGTCTTGTGTAATATTCGAATTTGCTGAGATACTGAATTTGGGGTTTTCACTAGCTGTAAGCCATAATCATCAAAATTAAAAGAAAGAAATACTTGAAATATATCACTCTGCGTGTAACGCATCTATAGAAAATATATGAGTTTCATTTTTTTAATTGAATTACAGAAATAAATACATTTTTTGATGATATTCAAATTATTTGAGAAGCACCTGTATATAAATAGATATATATCTATTTATATAATCAGGGCTTCATATAGATAAATCATCATATAATACAATTATATATATATATATATATATATACCGTATAAGCCGAGTTTTTCAGCCCCACTGAAAATGCCCCCTTCGGCTTATACTCGAGTCAAGCACTTTTCTGCAGCAGAAAATGACATTTTCCGAACCGACTTTGGGGCCCTGTATCTCTGGGCCACTTGGTGCTAGGAACCCCAAATTTGGTGTGCAAACACAGTGGAACTAGCACTACAACATATCCAAGCACCAAGTGGCCCTGAGATACGGGGCCCCAAAGTCGGTTTGCAAAATGTCATTCTCTGCTGCAGAAAAGTGCTTGACATTTTCCCAACCGAATTTGGGGCCCCGTATGTTAGGGCCACTTGGTGCTAGGAGCCCCAGCTTTGGATATGTTGTAGTGCTAGTTCTTCTGTGTTGGCACACCACATTTGGGGTTCCTAGCACCAAGTGGCCCCGAGATACCGGGCCCCAAATTCGGTCAACTGTGTCCATCTTCAGCAATGTCATTCCGGGACCCTTTGGGTCCAGAGACCCCAAATTATGGCTGCAGATAGGGGGCATTTAGGAACCATTAACTACCGAGTTTAAAGTTCGGGACACCTATTGCTGAAAATGGGCAAAGTGAGGCATGCAAATGGGCACAGTGAGGCTGCAAATGGGCATTGTTGACTCTCTTTTCCACTTACAGTAGCTGCGCATTTCTCACCCTAGGCTTATACTCGAGTCAATAAGTTTTCCCATTTTTTTGTGTTAAAATTAGGTGCCTCTGCTTATATTTGTGTTGGCTTATACTCGAGTACATATGGTATATATATATATATATATATACTGTATATGTGATCAGGGACACTGTAAGTTAAGTACCCTTTAGTGTGCAGCCAATGTGAATGGGCCCTAAAGTTCCACTTTAATATATCATTATGGAACAATGGAAACGTGATATGATAAATTATCATCATTACTATTATGGGTATTTTTTGGGGGGGTAGTCATGTGACCTCCTGGGATTTCCGGTGATGCTCTCATGTCTCTCGGTAGATGGAGGGCTTGGGGGGAGGTAGGTTTTCCCGGCTACGATGTTGCTGTGGTTGCCTAGGAAGTGCATCGATCTCATCATCGTACAGGATAATGATGATGAGAAGAGATAATGATGGCTTCTGCCATGTGATGCTGATTCCTGGAAGCTGCAGGTTATCAAAACAGAATTTCCTGCTTGGGGAAGTCTCTTACGGAAATATCCAGAGATCTCTATTGAAATGGATCTGATGAGAATAGTCGGGTGATCAGGAGAGCATCATATAGATGAATCATCATATCATTTAATATATAACTACATTCACTCTTCATTCTTCGGAATTAGTTTGCACACAGTGTTAAAATGTTATAATATATACAGTATGTGATGTTCATCATTGTTGTTGTGTTGATTGGTATCAATAAAAATCATTACAAGTGTAACACTGACAACACAGATATAGTAAATCATCATCATTATTATTTTATAATTATTATGAGTTTTTGGGGGCAGATAAATAGTGGTATCTGTAACAAGTGTAAGGAATAGATTGTGAACCTTTGGAAATGTCAGTGATTTCCATCTGAAAAGGAAGTTAACCTGCAATTAAAATAAAGGTCCACTTACAATGTCTGTATAGAAATAGAACCCGCTGCGCGTGCGTAGTCCACATCATCAGGAGGCTGACTGCTAGAACCCGAATAAGATACCCGACCCCCTGTTTACATCACAAAAAAGAGCAGGATCCAGAGTGGGGCTACTTTCTGCAGATCACAGCAGGACATCACTGAATTACCCCGGCAGGTGAGTATGTTATTCCAGCTCAACCCATCAAACCAGGTAAGAAGGGGTTAAGATTGCAATTAACCCCCAAGTAGTATAGTTTCTTTTTTAATAAGGTCTGTGGGAGGGAAGGATCAGCTGATCACTTGACTACCGTGATTGGCTGCCACAGTGGTCATATGACTGGGAGCCACCCTCCCATGCTTGCTCCTGAGATGGACTATGGGATTTATAGTGTACATAGAGCAGTGCACATGGCCCTACCGTCCACTGCTCATTCCAAACAAATGGAAGTGAGGGGGAAAAGGAAAGGTGGGGGAATACACTGAGGACATTACAAGGAGGCAGAAAAACAGTAAGAAAAATAGATGACTGGGCCATTAACATGGAGTTCCAGACATTTGTTTGTTTATTAAAAGTCAGCAGCTACAAAAACTGTAGCTGCTGACTTTTATTAAACACGCACTCACCTGTCTCATGATCCAGCTGTGCACTCACTGCAGCCGTGTTCTACCCGTGCCCTTTCTCAGTGGTGCTGGCATCTCTACTATGGGCACCCGGCTGTGTCAGCTTGCGGTTTCACAGCTGGGTGCCCACTGCGCATGTGCGAGCGGCGCTGCACTCTGTGACTGGTCCCAAAGTCTTCTAGGACCTGTCATGTGTTCCAGAAGACTTTGGGAAGGAGAACTTCCGCTTGCGATCACCTAAGGCGACCGGAACGGATGTGGGAGCAGGTACCTGTCAAAATTTAATACCTGCTCCCCCCCTCCTCCCCAAAAGCTTAGTTTCATAAACAGGAGCAGGGGAGGAGGCCTTAAAGCAGAAGTTCCACTTTTGGGTGGAACTTCTGCTTTAAGTAGAGGATGTGTATGGATTGTTTTTGGAGAATATGGATGTCCTTTAGTGTCACTTTAAAGCGGAGGTTCACACAAAAATGGAACCTCCGCTTTTCGGAACCTTCCCCCCCTCCGGTCTCACATTTGGCACCTTTCAGGGGGAGGGGGGTGCAGATACCTGTCTAAGACAGGTATTTGCACCCACTTCCGGGCATAGACTCCCACGGGAGTCTATGCCTCTTCCCGTCCCACTACGCTGTCTGCTGGGACACACACGGGTCCCAGAGACAGCAGGGACCATTTGGATTGCGCTGCGTGACTCGCGCAATGCGCAGTAGGGAACCGGGAAGTGAAGCCACAAAGGCTTAATTTCCTGATTCCCTTACCAAAGATGGCGGCGGCAGCATCTGAGGACCGAGGGACGGTTCGGCCTCGGGTGCCGACATTGCTGGACCCTGGGACAGGGTGTCCTTATTTTGAAAAAAAATAATAATTTTGGGGGACTCCCGCTTTAATGTGTCTATCGCATACTGAATTGCCTTATTTATAATGCCCAATTATTTTATAAGGATATTTGGGGGCGGGCCAGTTTCCTAATAGTATTGTGATACATAAAAATGGACCTGTCCTTTAAAGGACATAATTCTCAACCTAATACATTTTATTCAGGAAAGGACATGCCTGAGATTGTTATGACATTCCTGTAAAGAATTTCATTTAGCGTTAACGAGTCAAATAGAAAGTGAAATGACATTTTTTATAATCTGCACACACGTTGATTGATGATCTATTTACGAACTGTTGACGCTCCTGAGTGTTCCTTCTGTTTTCTTATTTAGCATTGCTAGGAAATGTCACAAAGGTTATATAACAAGGAAGTTGCGTTCATCTTTTACACTTTTATCGTCAATCACTAAGGCCTTACTTTTGCTTTCTGATTGTACAATAGAACAGTGTCCTTGGTTTCATCAGAGGGGTTTCTGTTTTACCCATGGATTCTTCCAACAACCTCTTTCTATATGAGTGAGGTTTTCATGCTATCACTCAGATTACATAAATCCCTTTTGTTTGTTTCCTGGCATAGCAGTAGTGGGATAGCTTAAATCTGGTAGATCATGGATCATAGCTTTTTAGAGAACTGCATCCCCAGAACATGTGCATCTAGACAGGGCCATCCTAAAAGCATCATGGGCCCCTGGTAAAAGTAATGCACTAGGGCCCCTACCAGCCTGCCCCAATTTCAGCAAAAATACTTTCAAGAAATAAAGTATAAATAGTTGATAGAATTAAACATATATTTATTAGTACTTTCAATAAAATAGATTTTAAACAATAAGAAAACATTCCATAAATCAAAGACTAATCAACACAAAGGACACAGTAGGTGGGGAGGCAGGAGGGCACAGTACATGGGGAATCAGGAGGGCACAGTACATGGGGAATCAGGAGGGCACAGTACATGGGGAATCAGGAGGGCGCAGTACTGGGATCAGGAGGGCGCAGTACTGGGATCAGGAGGGCGCAGTACTGGGATCAGGAGGGCGCAGTACTGGGATCAGGAGGACGCAGTACTGGGATCAGGAGGGCACAGTACTGGGATCAGGAGGGCACAGTACTGGGATCAGGAGGGCACAGTACAGGTTCTGGATGTAATCTTCCCAGGACAGCTTAGTAAAAAGTGTGACTGTCCCAGCAAATCCAGGATAGTTGGCAAATATGATGTAATGCATGACTATCATGGGGCCCCCATGCACCTGGAGCCCTTGGGTGCCCATGCATTAACCACTTAAGGACCGAGCATCTTTCTAAGATTTGTTAAAAAAAAATTTTTGATAGAAAACCCCCAAACATTATATATTTTTTTCTAACACCCTAGAGAATTAAATGGCGGTCGTTGCAATAGTTTCTGTCACACCATAATTACGCAGCGGTCTTGTTTTGAAAAAAAAAAAAAAAACTTTTTTTAATTAAAAAATAAGACAACAGTAAAGTTAGCACATTTTTTTTTTATATTGTGAAAGATAATGTTACGCCAAGTAAATTGATACCCAACATGTCACGCTTCAAAATTGCGTTCGCTCGTGGAATGGTGACGAACTTTTACCCTTTAAAATCTCCATAGGCAACGTTTGAAAAATTCTACAGGTTGCATGTTTTGAGTTACAGAGGAGCTCTAGGGCTAGAATTATTGCTCTCACTCTACCGATCACGGTAATACCTCACATGTGTGGTTTGAACACCGTTTTCATATGCGGTCGCTACTCACGTATGCGTTCGCTTCTGTACGACACCTCGGCGGGACGAGGCGCATTTAAAAAAATATTTTTTTTCTTATTTATTTTACTTTTTATTTTTACAAAAAAAAAACATCCCTTGTAATAGAAAAAAAAGCATGACAGGACCTAAATATGAGATCTGGAGTCAAAAAGACCTCAGATCTCATATTTACATTAAAATGCAATAAAAACAAAAAAAAAATTTGGTATTTAAATTATTATTTTTTTAAATGGCCCTTTAAGAGCTATGAGTGACGTTTTGACATTGCTTCCGCCCTGCAATGATATGGAGACGGGTGGGGGCTCGTGGCGGAGGGCACCGGGGGGCGGCGGGCGCCCTCCCGCCGCTGATAAGTCATCTTGCGGCGAATCCACCGCAGAGACCACTTTTATCTTGAAGCGGACTGACCGCTGAAGAAGAGGATACCGGGGTTATGGCAGCTAGCTGCTGCCATAACAACAATACTCTTCTTCAAAGTACCGACGTATAACAACGGTGGGCGGTCTGGAAGTGGTTACGACAGCCCTGCATCTAGAAAATGCATAAATGTGATATTATGTGCTACAGAGCACTAAGTATTCTTTAGTTCACAAGTAACATTTCTAGATGTATTCTATAAATTTAAAGACAAAGCACAAGATTTATGCAGGGCTGGCGTTAGAAGTCACAGGGCCCCGTACAGCCAACTCTCCAAACATATCAAAACAATATTTTCATTAAAAAAGTACTAAAATCATTGTTACCGGGCACAAACATAACATAACTTACAAAAATCCTGCTAAATGTAAAAGATAAAACTGTACTGAGTTAATAAAAAGTTCAGTGTGTAAATGCAGCTCATTCACATGCTGTGCCCTGTACAGTGTGAATCAGTGTTTTTTTTTTTTTTTTTTTTTAAATGTGGCTATTGCTGTGTGCAAGCAGCCTATGTTATGCTATGAGGATGCAGCAGCTGTACGAACACAGCCTCAGGCCCTCATTTGGCAGGCGTGTGGATGCAGGTGTATGGCCCCCCAACATTGACAGTGTGCATTCGGGGCCACCCACCCACACCTGCACACATATCAAATTAGGATCATACAGCCACTGCACCCTCATAGAGTAACAGACAGCTCCTAGCCCACAAACCAACAGCACATTCACACTGTATGGGCCAGAGAACCTGTGTGCTCTTACCGTACTCGAGTATAAGCAAAGTTTTTCAGCACATTTTTTTGTGCTGAAAATGCCCCCCTTGGCTTATACTCGAGTCAAGCATTTTTCTGCAACAGAGAATGACATTTTCCGAACCGACTTTGGGGCCCCGTATCACAGGTGTGCAAACCCAGTTAAACTAGCATTACAACATATCCAAAGATGGGGTTCCTAGCACCAAGTGGCCCCGAGATACGGGGCCCCAAAGTCGGTCAACTGTGTCCATCTGCAGCAATGTCATTCGAAAACCCTTTGGGTTCAGAGAGCCCAAATTTGGCTGCATCTAGGGGGCCTCTAGGAACCCTTAACTACCGAGTTTGAGGTTTGTGGGACCTATGGCTGCAAATGGGCACAGTGAGGCATGCAAATGGGCACAGTGAGGCTGCAAATGGACATTATTGACCCTCTTTTCCACTTACAGTAGCTGCGCATTTCTCACCCTAGGCTTATATTCGAGTCAATACGTTTTCCCAGTTTTTTGTGGTAAAATTAGGTGCCTCGGCTTATATTCCGGTCGGCTTATATTTGAGTATATATGGTAATTTTTTCAATTTTTTTTAAATATTTTTTTACAATTTGTTATTATTTTTAAAAATATTTTTTTTATTGTTTTTTGCATTGTTCAGGGGGTTTTGGTGAGAAATCAGGGGTCTAAACCGACCTCTGACATCTCACCTTTGAGACAGAGAAAGGAATTGAGGAAACAGATTTTTCAATTCCTTTCTCTGCAGCCTCACCTGCAGTGAAGATGAATGAACAGGAGACAGAGGCTTCTGTTCATTCATAAACAAGCATCATAAACACTGTTTACTTAGTTCAGTTATCAATGGACACAGGAGCAAACAATACCAATCACACACTTTGTCCATTCAAAAAAGGAAGGGGCTAGTAAATTACATATTTACTGGCCCCTTCCTCCACTCTCCATCCTGATACAGGAAGGAGATTATAAATATTGGCGCAAGGATGGACACTGAACTATGAAAATCTATAGATATACAGGGAAAACAATTACAACTCATGTAAAAATTGCTCCTATACCATAAAAATGATAAGTCCTTTAGCCATCTAGATGCAGCTCCATGTAGAAGCAAGAATCAGCTCTAGGAGGAGAACAAGAAAGAGCACAGGCGCCCTCTAATTCCCCGTACACACGATCGGACTTTCCGACAACAAAACCATGGATTTTTGTTCGAAGGATGTTGGCTCCAACTTGTCTTGCATACACACGGTCACACAAATGTTGGCCAACAATTACGAATGTAGTGACGTACAAGACTTACGTGAGATTTTTCCATTACCAACGTTAGTTATATCTCCAGTTCGTACTTGATTCCGAGCATGCGTGGACATTTGTCTGACGGACTTGAGTACACACGATCGGAAAGTCCGACAACAAACATTTGTTGGTGTAAAATTTGAGAACCTGTGTAGTATTGTAATAGGCATGTAAAGTAACACAATCACTTGTGCAGAGAAGGTCCTTGGTAGCACATTCCGGGAGGGGGTCCGCAAGGATACATGCGCTGTACCCACGGGCAGCCGGGGTACAAAACAAGCCAATGCAAGGTCAGTGTAGGGCAACAGTAGAAATGTACAGTGCCTTGAAAAATTATTCATACCCCTTGAAACTTTCCACATTTTGTCATGTTACTACAAAAATCGTAAATTTATTTTATTGGGATTTTATGTGCTAGACCAACACAAAGTGGCACATACAGTAATCGTGAAGTGTAAGGAAAATGATAAATGTTTTTTAACATTTTTTACAAATAAATATCTGAAATGTGTGGCGTGAATTTGTATTCAGCCCCCTTTACTCTGATACCCCTAGCTAAAATCTAGTGGAACCAATTGTCTTCAGGAGTCCACCTGTGTATAATTTATGGATGGAGACAAATACAGGGCAATCTTAGAAGAAAACCTGTTAGGCCCCTTTCACACGGGGGGCGGTTTTCAGGCGGTACAGCGCTAAAAATAGCGCCTGTACACCGCCTGAAAAAAAAAACGGCCCCATTTTCTCCAGTGTGATAGCCGGCGGGCTTTCACATTGGAGCGGTGCGCTAGCAGGACGGTGTATTCACCGCTCCTATACTGCTCCTACCCATTCATTTCAATGGGACACTGCGGTGATACCGCGGTAATACCGTCGCAAAGCGCCGCTACGGCGTTGCTTTGCGGGGGATTTTAACCCTTTTTTCGGCCGCTCGCGGGGCGGTTTTCCCCCGTATTACCGCGGCTAAAACGACGCGGCTTCCACCTCAGTGTGAAAGGGGCCTTAGAGTCTGCAAAAGACTTGAGACTGGGGCAGAGGTTCACCTTCCAGCAGGACAACAATCCTAAACATACAGCCAGAGCTACATGGAATGGTTTAGATCAAAGCATATTCATGTGCTAGAATAGCCCAGTTAAAGTCCAAACCTAATTACAATTAAGAATCTGGGACAAGACTTGAAAATTGCTGTTCACAGACACTCTCCATTCAATCTGACAGAACTTGAGCTATTTTTCAAGGAAGAATGAGCAAAAATGTCACTCTCTAGATGTGCAAAGCTGGTAGAGACATCCCCAAAAAGATTTTCAGCTGTAATTGCAGCCAAAGGTGGTTCTACAAAGTATTGACTCTGAGCTGAGCTTTTATACAGCTCAGAGCCATCATTGACAGTTCTCCCTTTCTCCTCTCTCGCACAGGATGAGAGCGGAGACAGCCGATCTGCTCCATCTTCAACCCCCCCCCCTCTCCTGTGTGTGCTCTGCGGGAAGTCAATTGTGAAGCTAACAAGTTCACACTTCCCGCAGAGCACACAAAGGAGAGGGGGGGTTGGAGATGGAGTAGATCGGCCGTCTCCTCTCTCATCCGTGTGTCATGGTTATGCAGTAATCTTTCTCTGTCAGCTTACCTCTCCTCCATATGTTCACCTTTAGAGGCCAGCCACCCTCACCTGACTGCTTATATAATCTTCCCTCAGCATAGCTCCACCTCAGCCTCTAATTAGGAACACTGTATTAACCTGTGCATTGCAAGCCAACCTTGCTGATCAACCATTGTGTGTTTAGCTTTTGTGTACTTCTTGCTGTGTCTCCTACGTCTGATTCCAGTTACCGATCTTGGCCTGTTCTCGACTATCCCTGTCTGCTTGTGACCCTGAACTTTGGCGTGTTCTATGTTTATCCTTGTCTGCTAGTCGCCCCGACCTTGGCTTTTCCCTTTACTATCCTTGTTGTTTCAGCCTGCTGCTTCCTTCCTCTTTCTCCTGTAGTCTACCGTGAGCGTGAGCTGTGAGACCCTGGGGGCCGTGACCTGGAGCCAGACTGCAGCGCAGTCCATCCTCACCACTAGAGGCTCTGGTGAACACCTGCTGACTCCGCGCCCTGGGGAATCTATGCTCTAGCTCCCAGTGGGCTCTGTGTTGATGCTCCAGTAGACCTGCTTCCTGAACCTCCCAGAGTTCTATCCACAGCAGTCAGTCCTAGGGTCCATTACCTTAGCGGTGCACTTACGTGACCTGACACCGTGCGAAAGAGGAGAAAGGGAGAACTGTCAAAAAAATATATTTTTTTTTACTTTCTGCTATAATAAATATCCCCAAAATACCCGCTGAGTTTCCTAAACCTCTCACAAACTGAACCCAGCCCGGTTCTCTCATCCTTAGTCATAAATGTGTAAATCTTAGTATTACTATTACAGATAACAATACATATGGTACTCTGTTGTGTAATGCTTATTACATGTTCCTATAAGTTTGGTTTCAATTATTACAAACACATTGAAAAGAGGAGCTTTGGTACTTCCACATAATAATAGGTGGAAATTCCCTTGGAAGAGATGTACAATTTTAAAGCTGCTTGGAAGTGTAAAAAGTAAGCTGAAATCAGTTGTTAAATACCGTATTTATCGGCGTATAACACGCACCGGCATATAACACGCACCGGCATATAACACGCACCCCAAGTTTAGGAGGGCATTTTAAGGAAAAAAAAGTTTTAGGAGGGAAGTTTAGGAAAAAAAAACACTTACATTTAAGCGTCATTTGCAGCTTGCCCAGCGTCATTTGCAGCTTGCCCAGCGTCATTTGCAGCTTGCCCAATGTGATTTGCAGCTTGCCCAGTGTGATTTGCAGCTTGTCAGCGTCATTTGCAGCTTGCCCAGCATCATTTGCAGCTTTGCCCAGCCTCATTTGCAGCTTTGCCCAGTGTGATTTGCAGCTTTGCCCAGTGTGTTTTGCAGCTTGCCCAGCGTGATTTGCAGCTTGTCAGTGTCATCGGTCTTTTTCGGCGGCGCTCGGTCTTTTTCGGCGGCGCTCGTTTTTTATTGCACTTTTTTTGGGGGGATCGGCGTATAGCACCCACGACTTTCCCCCGATTTTAAGGGGGAAAAAGTGCGTGTTATACGCCGATAAATACGGTACATGCATATACCTTTAGTTGTCTTCTAGAGTACTCCAGAAGTTTTGGAAACTATGCAGCATACCAGCCTCAGCTAGGAAGTGAGTGCCTTGGCCTAACTCTCATACACCTCACAACAGATTTTTCCATAGTAATGTGTAATGCCGCGTACACCCAGTCGGATTTTCCGACGGGAAATGTTGGATGCAAGCTTGTTGTCGGAAAGTCCGACCGTGTGTATGCTCCATCGAACATTTGCTGTCGGACTTTCCGCCAACAAATGTTTCTTAGCAGGTTCTCAAATTTTACGCCAACAAAACTTTGTTGTCGGAAAGTCCAATCATGTGTACACAAGTCCGTCGCACAAAAGTTCACGCATGCTCGGAATCAAGCAGAAGGAGCCGCACTGGCTATTGAACTTCCTTTTTCTCGGCTCGTCATACGTCTTGTACATCACTGTGTTCCCACGTTCGGAATTGCTGGCCAACATTTGTGTGACCGTGTGTATGCAAGACAAGTTTGAGCCAACAACCTTCAAACAAAAATACACAGATTTGTTGGCGGAAAGTCCGATCGTGTGTACACGGCAATAGAGAAAGGCAGGCCAAAATGATGACTTTCTAGCTGAAGATACTATTGTTATGCATAACATAAGGCCCTACTTTTTTGGGTTCCTGTTGTGTTCTAGAAGACTACTATGTATGGGGAGGATTAGAGCATCTGACAATGTTTCTGTTGATGTCTGTGCTTTCCTGTACTGGTGATGGCCACTGCCTTCACTTCACTTTTTATTTACCTAAGTCACATAACCCTCCACCTCTTCCAGTAAGACAATGATCAGCTGAAGATGTCCAAGCCTGGCCGACCAGTTTCGTTGCTGCTACTTGCATTGTCACATCATGACACAGTGTTCACTACTCTGGAAGCACCTCTCCAATGAACCCTGTAAGGACCCCTCCAATTTTTACAAACCTGTGAAGACCCACCCAATGAGAAGGGTCCTTGTTGTCAGGGAAAGACTTGGGCACTCAAAGATGGTCATTCTCATACTAAAGCCAAGAAGAAAGATGACTCGGGACCCAGCCTGACACATGATCACAGATTCAGGTAGGCATTCATGGGTTTTAGATCCATTTTGTAACCTGTAAACCTGTCATTAGTTAGAGGAATTGGGAAAAGTGCAGTGGAATGGAGTTTGGCTGGAGCTCAACTTTAAATTTATAGATAATTTGTTGTTTCTAGTCCTGACCTACAGACTTTTTTGTAATAAGCGCACTTATTATGAACCAGTACTAAGTAGGAAGCAGAACCTGAATATGTAATAATACCTTTTTCCATGTACACATATACTTACAATATTAATACTCAGTGATAATATTATTTTCAGCTGATCACATATACATACTGCACACCTCCCAACTTTTTGAGATGGGAATGAGGGACACCTATCAGCAAAAGTATGCAGGCATAGGACACACCTCTTGCCACGCCCCTTAAAGGAGAATTGTACAAAAAAAAAAGATTGGTTAAACCCACAAGTGCTTTTTTTACTACTACTATTCCGTTATACTGGCTTCTGGAATTTACAAATGCAACAATTTTGAAATCAGATGAAAGGTTTAGCACTGGAAAACACTTTTTGATAGATAAAAAGTGTTTTTTATATACATCTATAGAGATCAGACCAAAATGAGGGACAAATGAGGAGGAAAGAGGGACAGACGGACATTGCTCCAAATCAGGGACAGTCCTTCGAATACAGGGACAGTTGGGAGCTATGCATACTGTACATACACCGATCATCCACAACAATATGACCACCCACCTAACACGTCGAGGCATGGACTCCACTAGACTTCTGAAGCTATGTTGTGTTATTTGGCACCAAGCCATCAGCAGCAGATCCTTTAAGTCCTGTAAGTTACAAGGTGGGGCTTGGTTTTCCAGCACATCCCACAGATTCTCAATTGTATTGAAATCTAAAGGCCATTTCAACACCTTGAACTCTTTGTTGTGTTGCTCAAACCATTCTTGAATTCATCAGACCAGGCCACCTTTTTCCATTGCTCTGTGGTCCAATTCTGATACTCACGTGCCCATTGTAGGCGTTTTGGCTGTGGACACGGGTCAGCATGGGCATTCTGACCGGTTTGCGGCTACACAGCCCATACACAACAAACTGCGATGCACTGTGTGTTCTGACATCTTTCTATTGGAACCAGCATTAACTTTTCCAGCAATTTGATCTACAGTAGCTCTTCTATTAGGTCAGACTACATGGGGAAGCCTTTTTTCCCCAAGTGTATTAACCGCTTCAGCCCCGGAAGATTTTACCCCCTTCCTGACAAGAGCACTTTTTGCGATTCGGCACTGCGTTGCCTCAACTGAAAATTACGCGGCCATGCGGCGTTGCAGCCAAGCAAAATTGACGTCCTTTTTTTCCCTCAAATAGAGCTTTATTTTGGTGGTATTTGATCACCTCTGCGGTTTAAATTTTATTGCGCTATAAACAAAAAAGAGCGACCATTTAAAAAAAAAATATATTTTTTTTTACTTTCTGCTATAATAAATATCCTCCAAAATTATATAAAAAAAAAAACATTTTTTTTCCTTAGTTTAGGTCGATATGTATTCTTCTACATATTTTTGGGTAAAAAAAAATTGCAAAAAGCATATATTGATTGGTTTGCACAAAAGTTATAGCGTCTACATAATAGGGCATAGTTTTATGGCATTTTTATAAAACAAATTTTTTACTAGTAATGGCGGCGATCTGCGATTTTTATCAGGACTGCAACATTATGACGGACACATCAGACAATTTTGACACATTTTTGGAACCATTGGCATTAAGTGCTATAAAAATGCATTGATTACTGTAATAATGTCACTGGCAGTGGAGGGGTTAACACTAGGGGGTGATCAAGGGGTTAACTGTGTTCCCTGTTTGTGTTTCTAACTGAAGGGGGGAGGGGACTGTGTAGGGGAAGAGATAGATCGCTGTTCATACTCTGTATGAACAGATGATCTGTCACTTCTCCCCTCAGAGAACCGGAAACTGTGTGTTTACACACACAGATCCCGGTTCTCCGTGTCTCATCGGCGAGCCTGGCGGTGATCGTGACCGACGGGCACTCGCATCGGCTCGGGGGGCGTGCAGTGGGCGAGCACGCCCCTAGTGGCCACAGGGCGAAGCGACGTACCATAACGTCGCTTCGCCCAGTCGTGCCATTCTGCCGTAGTAAAACTGCGGCGGCTGGTCGGCAAGTGGTTAATGGGCTTTGGCTGCCATAAACCCTGTCCTCCCTTGGACCACTTTTGGTCGGTCCTGACCAGTGCAGACTGGGGAAATCCCACAAGAGCAGCAGTTCTGTAATTTCTCTAACTCAGTCGTCTAGTCATTACAATTTGGTCCTTGTTGTCAAAGCTGTTCAAATTCTTACACTTGCCCATTTTTTCTACTTTTAACACATCAATTTCAGGGAAAACATGTTCACTTGCTGCCTAATATTATCCCACCCATTCTTAGATGCCATTGTAATAAAATAATTAATGTTTTTCACTTCACCTGTCGGTGGTCATAATGTTTTATGGCCAATCAGTGTATATCAGAAAACCATTGAGAGGAATTTATTCTGGAGCAGACAGAATCTGGAGCAGCGTGTGTATGGAACCCAACCAGCATCTAGCTTTCAATTTCAAAGCTCAACTGAAAAAGCTGAAGCTATAAGCTGATTGGTTACTATGCACAGCTGTTCCAGATTCTGTTTGCTCCAGTTTTTTGGAAATTCCCCCCATTGTGTAAATACAGAGTGCCCCTTTAGGAGTGTATGCCTGATAGGGACATGTGAATCGTGACATCATTTGTTGACAACCACACAGAAGGTGAACAAGAAACCTCGTGGTGTGATGAGTACAGTGACTAAGCTGTTTTTTTTATCCCTGGCTTCTTCCTGTACAGCACAGCGTTAAAGCCAGCATTGTGTGCGTCTCAATAGATCCTCACATCACAGTGACACCATGCTCTGCCTTTATTAAAAATGTCACCAAAACGGCGAGAGAGGGCAAAAGCCCCCTAACTGAATTACTCCTACTGGGTGAGTTATATTTGGTTATATTTCCCAAAAAATTACAGCATGACAGACATCCCATCATTGATGTCTTCTACTGCAATATACTAAGTTCTAAATCCTAAATTCCAACTTATTTTCCCATGACTCCTCCCCTTCCCTCTCTCATATTTGGATGGATAGAGATATAATATATATATATTATTATTATTATTTATAATAAAAAAAATGTTGGTGCTGCAATTGCCTGGGCAAGACTGACATTCACCCCCGACCCTTGTGCGCCGTCAATAAATTAGTTTAGTTTCGTTCCGTTCGGTTTCGTATTAGAATTAATTAGTATTTCGTAATTCGTGTCCGAAATTCAATTTGGATTCGTACGAATCCATTCGTTCCTTAACTTTTCGTAACTATTACGAATGTTCGTTATGATGATTTATTGAATTATCATTATGAGGGGCTCCCACCATTCCTGTGCTGTGCTGACTTCCTGTTTTTTTAAACTTCATCATAACGAATAATCGTAATTAACGAACATTCTCGTTTCCGTTGTAATGGAATTTGGGTCCGAAATTCGGAAACAAAATTTCGTATTTCGTACAAAATTCGGAAGCATAGCAATTCGTATTTCGGATCCTCCCGAATGTACGAATTTACGGAAATTCGTACGAATTTACGGAAATTCGTACGAATTTACGGAAATTCGTACGAATTTCCGATTCGTACGAAACTAATCGCACATTTCTACCACCCACAGCCCCCCGAATTCTGCCTTCTGCATGTGCAAAGATAAAACAGGTGTGCATGCACAAAAACAGCTGCAGAGACCTTTAGTACATCTGTACATGCGTCAGAACAGTTGGCGCCAGAGGAGGTGCAGGGCCAAAACAAGAGGGAGATGAAATTCCTTTTTAAAAAATGAAAATGAAAAATACAAGATCCCTGAGCATTAAGGGCTCATTCACACTTGCTTTGGCCTCTGAAGAGTGATCTGCATTAAGATCACTCTTCAGAGAGCTCTTGATAGGCAGTGAGGGGGAGCTGCATCACGATGGCGGTGGGGATGTGGTGAAAAAGGCTTGAACCCCCCCAGCGCGCTGCAACTGCGTGCATTGCACATCTTTGTTGGGTGCTTGCAGGGCGGTCCCCTTTTTTTTAAGTAGGGTGCACTTGGCCGGCGCTACACCTTCCAAAAGCAACAGGGGGTACAATTCCCGACACAAAGCAAAGGGAAAAGTGATTGGCGGGCAGTAAAACCATGACTTGACTGCAGATTTTTACCTAACCTCAACCGTGTGAACACGCCCTTAAGCCCCATACACACGGTCGGATTTTCCGATGGATTCTGTCCTATCAGACAATGTTGTCGGAAATTCCGACCGTGTGTAGGCACCATTGGACAGTTTCCATCGGATTGTCCGACGGACAAAGTCCTATCTCCTGCTGGATAGATTTTTTGACAACAAAGTCCGATCACACCAAATCCGATCGTGTGTAGCGAATTCCGACGGACAAAGTGCTACGCATGCTCAGATCACATTACAAGACCAAAGCTATTGGCTACTAACCTCTACGTAGTCCCGTCGTAGGCAACAAACGTCACCATGTTCAGAATGATCGGATTTTCCGACAACTTTGTCCGACCGTGTGTACGCAAAACCAACATCGGACAAAGTACGACGGACATGATCCGACGGACCTGGTCCTCGGATAATCCACGCGTGTGTATGGGGCTTTAGGCTAAAGTCAGATATTGCAGACCTATATACTGTAAATTTCGTCCCTGCACTGTTTAAAGCATGTGTATAACCAAATTTGACTCACCTAAAATAAATAGTACATAATATACCATACTACAAAGAATCCTTCTTCTATTTCCTTGCATGAGCATTTCTTTGAAATGAGCACAACACATTTCCCAGTTGTGTCAATTGTGCAATGGTAAAACCTGTTAGACACTGAAATAGGAAGCAATGGCCCTATCAAATCTGAATTTCAGGTATGCCAATTCTTACATAGTTAGCATAGCCGTGCGCATGGGGTGTGCCAGGGCGCACCCTAATCACCCATGCGCACGGGTCTTTTTTTCAGCCGGGATGTGCTGGAACAGAGTTCCGCCACCTCTGGTGCTGGCCCTGTACTTTCTGCTCAGTACTGTCACTTGCTGTCAGCCTGACTTCTGTATTGAGAAGTGACAGTGCTCCTCTCTAAGTGGCTGCACCAAACTCTTCCCACAGCAAGTATAATGTACAGGAAAGGAGAGGGGGTGCCAATGGCATCACTTGTGCTGGGCATCCAGGCTTTGCCCACAGCATCTCTCCCTGTCGACTGCTGCCTGTGTAACAGAGCCAAAGAAGCTTCCACAAGGTCCCTCCTCAGCTCTAACCTGGTATGACAGACCACGAGGAGAAGCCAGGGTGGAAGAACATCTACAGCAAATCCAGCCACGCTGTATCTAAGGTCTGTGTTGGGAGGGGGATTTTTTTTTGGGGGGGGGGGGGGGTGGAAAATTTATGGTGGCATTTGTACAGCTAGAGTAATAGGAGGCTGTGATGGAAGAAGAACATTTACACTGGATG